>JAQMYG010000012.1:32915983-32927532 GCA_030014215.1 Clariallabes teugelsi
TCAACACAAATGATTAAAACGCCTCCATACTGACTGGGAAGCATGGTGATGTTAGCATCATGCTTCTTTATATCCACATACGTAAGATAAAGATAAAGAAGACTTTAATTTATGACCTAATTCTCTTTTTTTCTACTTATTTTATTGGTTTCATGGTCACATTAACCATTGCAAACTCCCTGACATTTTTGATTTGATCTTTATTCCTGTCTTTATATGACATCAACATCTGAATCCTGCAAATTTAATAAGAGTGCATTTCCTACCCATCGTAATACCTTGACGAATCAGTTTTCATGTGTATGTCCATATGAATTACACATGAATGATAAATGATGTCCCTGGTCATGGCTGGCATTCTCATCACAGAAGAATATATGTATGAAACATCAAGGTCTGTTGTCCATCGCAAAACCTGATTCAACCGGTCAGCTACAGGTACCAGCTGACTTGTGCTAATCATAAAACCGTCAGTCAGAATCAAATCCCGCTGAGCTTCCAGTGTACAGTTTATTACCCTGACATAGCTGTAATTCCAAACTGAGACCTGCTGTTTTTCAATCCCAAGGGATCCGATTCGGTTTTGAGACACTTACTCGTTTTCAGAGACAGATACCGTTTTAAATTCTTCTAATGATTATAGCAGCTATGAACGTTTTTTGTTTCTTTCTATTTAAATGGAATTTTGAATGTTTTTCCCCCTGTCTAAGCCGCAGATAGTGAGCATGTGCGAGCATGTACGTTTGTGGACACGTTTGTGGCCAGATGATGACTGAGAATGTTTTTCACCTAGCGTCTCTACAATTAAGCGCGAGCGTTTTCAAAACGGTTGAGATTATAGTGATTCAGAGAAACACTATCAAGGATGTCAGATGTCGAAATGACAGAAGGCAAAACCATGAAACACTTATTTTGCTGATTCATACATATAGAAAAAAAGGTTGTAATCATCATCATCATCATCATCTTTAAAATGAGTAACTTACAAACTTTCAATTGCAAATTTTTAATTTGACAAAGGTAAGTGTAGCTGTCATTATTTTGACTGATTTCCTCCCCCAGTGCCTCCTCGTATCCTGCCGGGTCCACGTGTGATGAAGGTCCAGGTGGAGCATTCCATAGACCTGCCCTGTGTGGCCCAGGGAGTCCCCCAACCCTCAGTGAGCTGGAAGAAGCACAACACCACCCTGGTGGCAGACGGGACTCAATACAGTCTCTCCCCAGATGGAACGCTGACTGTCCTACAGGTGGCGCTAACGGACGAGGGAGTTTACACTTGCGTGGCCAGCAATGTGGCAGGACAGGACGAGGCCAGTATCCAGCTGCAGGTACAAGGTGAGGTGCCCAGTGAAACTACTGGGAAAAGGGATGCTTGGATAACAACTGCCTACATGACTTTAGTGGACATTGGTAATGATAGTGAAAACGGTATAGGTACTGGGGGTGTTCAAGTCAAACCGGGACTTATGTGCAGAATAACAGGACACGTTTATGAAAGTAAAAACTCCCTGATTTCTTGCTACACTAATGGACTTATCCCAGTGTTTCACTAGTACTTCGATACCATCAAGGCCAGAGCCTTGACCCGTCTGTAACACTGACCTCCCAGGAACTCCTTTAATGGCCCAAACATGTGGAAATGACTTGGAGTGAGGTCAAGACTGTACGGGAAATGTGGCAATCACCCCCATCCGCATCTCTTCTGCAAATTGAGTTATTCGTCGATTTTCAGGGATCAGGTGTCCCACTCACTGAATGTTCATGGGAACGTCTGCAGTGGGCTTCAAGCCACCTTGGCCAGGGTTGGACGTGCGGACATCTTTAAAACGTTTGCCACATTCAGCTGTTTTACTGCAGCTAAACGTCTCATCACTGTACTGCTCTTATGCCACCATTCATGAGAAATTTCATCACAAGTTCTGGTTTGTCTTGAATGCACTTATGTATAGCTGTCACACCACCATATATGGCTAAAATACCTCAACCAGTGACTGTGAGTGTGTGTATCTTCATTGTGTGAGATGGAACTTGGCAAATTATTATAATATTCTTTATTTATAACTATTTTTTTAAATAATCATTGACTAAATCCCATATATAATGTTTTCACGTGTACACCATGACTAGAGAAAGTCTGGTGCATGGAATTGTTTTGGCATACAGTCAATGAAGAATGAAGACATTTTAACAATTTTGAGAAAATTTCCTGTCCACGAAATCTGTTTACACATGTATTGTACTGTAACTGCATATTAATCAATGCAGAAGTGAAAAGCAGAGCTAACATTGTTGTGCACATAACTCTGGTTCGGTCCGATAGTTCCCCCTGTAGTGGAGGTCTCCGAACCCCCGTTCAACAGTCCTCTTCAAGAGAGAGTTGCAAACCAGCGTATCGCATTTCCCTGCCCCGCCAAAGGTAACCTAGTGTCTTGTACACTTGAGCAGAGCATAGAGCTGGCTGTTTGGAGTGCTGTTTTACAGTACGTTATGTGATCACGCAGGTTTTCCTCAGCCAGTAATTAAGTGGTTTAGGAACGGTCAGGAGCTGACAGGGAACGAACCCGGAGTGTCTATATTGGAGGACGGCACCCTGCTCATCCTGGCCTCGGTGTCACCTCTGGACAATGGAGAATACACCTGCACAGCCGCTAACGACGCCGGCAGCACCGAGAGGAAGTACCAACTCAAAGTTAACGGTAAATACCATGTTAGTCATTATGGAGTCCATAGGACATATAAGAATAAGTTGATCATAGAAATAAATCATTACAAAGGGATTAAGTCGAGGATCGTATTAAATACATTAACCTGTTCTGGAAAGCTGTAAAGACATCTGTTTCCCTCCTGCTTTTCAGTGCCCCCTAATGTGCGCGATGGCAGCTTGCCATCAAACGTCTCAGTGGTGATGAACCAGCCCGCCAGTTTGGTGTGTGATGTCACCGGCACACCTCCACCAGTTATTACATGGTTTAAAGATGGTGTACTGGTGCGTACCCTAAAATAATTCATAAAGTGGTGCAATGTGGCCCGATGCAACACATGAAGAAGTTGGTTATAAGTGTTGAAATGTGTCGAAATCTAATGGAAGTGTTGGTGGTGTAGTGGTTAGCACTGTCGCCTTGCACCTCCAGGGACTGGGTTTGATTCCCCTCTCAGGGTCTGTGTGCTTGGAGTTTGCACATTCTCCGCATGCTGGTGGATTTCTTTCGGGTACTCCGGTTTCCTCCCACAGTCCAAAGACATGCAGATTAGACTAATTGGCGTTCCCAAATTGCCCCTAGTGTGAACACCATGGTTGTGAAATTGGGAATAAATGCAATGATCACCACTGGACTCGACGGTCCCTGGTTGGACTACTGAGGTTCCTTACATCTCTTACCTTTTTCGGGCATGGAGATGCTCTTGCACTGTGAAGAATGTTGCTTCTCTTCAGGGAGCCTAGAAAGCTTCTCAGTGCATTCAACATCATAATAATCAGAAATTCAACATAGCAGTGGAGGAGTGAAGACACTCCAAATGTCAGATGTCAGACTCAATGATCAAGAAGGCAATCCTCTAAAGCAATATAAACCAGAAACTCACATCACTGAGTGATTATATGGAAAGAGAGAGAGCTGGAGAGTTTACTAAAGCATTGCTGCATCGCTCTCCTCAAGTAGAGATGATGATGATGATGATGATGATGATGGAAGATGGACACCAAACTCAGAATTTCATTGCAAAAGATGAAAATATAATATAATCTCATGTTCAATCATGTGCTATGGTTTATTTAGGTGGTTTCCAGCAGTAATGTGCAGATCCTGCAGAGAGGGAAGATGTTAAGATTGCTCAAGGCTGGTACAGCAGACTCAGGCCACTACACATGCAAAGCCATCAATGTCGCAGGAAATACAGAGAAGGACTTTCATCTAGATGTCCTGGGTGAGTCTGTGTACTCTAGTGTGAAAAATTAGGTTTTTGAAATTGATGGAATGCTGTTGGTACACTGGCCAGATGTTCAAACACTGTTACCTTAGAATAATGAAATAATGTAGTGTAGCGCCAAACATTTTAAATAATCAGCACTAATATTGTAGAGATTGAAAATGGAAATGTACTGCATATGAGCTCATTAATTATCAGCCTGTACATGAACCTAGATAATAAGCTTTGCTTGTTTCTGTGCCAGTTCCTCCTAGTATTATAGGAAGTGGTGGGTCACGTGACCTCCACGGTCTTCTGAATCAGGAGATCAACTTGGAGTGCAAGGTCAAAGGTGTGCCCTTTCCCACAATCCAGTGGTACAAAGACAGGAAGTGAGTTGCCCCATCAAATTCCTGTAAATTTCTTATTGCAATGTTTCGGTCGAAACCCCCAACCCAGCTCAACCCTGCGCTCTTTTGTCTTCTCTGACTTTTCCTTCTTTGCTTTAGGCTGTTGTTTCTGGGAGATCCCAACATCGAAGTGCTGGATGATGGCCAGGTGTTAAAAATAAAGAGCGCCCGATTAGGAGATCAGGCGCGCTACCAGTGTGGCGTCACCAACTCTGCAGGAAAGCAGTCCAGAGACTTTAACCTCAGTGTCTACGGTTTGTGGTTTTCACTCCCCCCCCCCCAAAAAAAACCCCTCAAAGTAATCTATTATTCAGTTAGTAATGCATTAAACACTTAGATGCAGGACAGCGTGTAAATGAGCTCATCGATGCCACAATTGGTTAGTGATAGGGCACAGAGAATAACGGCATTCCTCCTACCCTGAGAGCACGGCAAATTTGGCTCCTTCGGCTCCCCAAAACGAATAGCTGTGGCCAACTAATGGAACAATGAAACTGATCAATTATCCAACATGAATCTGTTTGTAATTTTGCCTGTTTAAAGGTTAAGGGGAGGAATGAGGCCACAGAGCACTAGCGTCACAGGGTTGGCATTTAAGGGGTGTTTCAGCCATAAATGCTAACATGGATGAGAGTGAATGGTTTTTCCACTTGTTTTCAGTTTACTATTAACTGAAGATAACCAATGTTGGGCCAAACAAATGCTACGTATTATTCTGGAATTCTGGTATCTGGTATAATTCTGATCTTCTCTTTTCCTCATAGTACCACCAAGCATAAAGGGAGGGAACGTGACCTCAGAGGTAACGGCTCTTCTGCATAACCCAGTCACTCTGGAGTGTGAGGTGCGCGGTGTGCCCCTCCCCGCCATCACCTGGTATAAGAACGGCGAAGCAATTCTGTCCAGCAGGCAGACGCAGTATGTAGACCGTGGTCACTTCCTAAAGATCTCTCGAGTGCAGGTCTCAGACGGCGGACACTACATCTGCAGGGTCACCAGCGTGGCCGGAACGGCTGACAAGGCTTATGAGCTGGATGTCTACGGTGAGCTCTTGCTTTATTTTCTGTTTCTGTACTAACATATTTTCATCACATAACTTGACATTCATTCCTAATTTTCATATGAACCCATACAGTATATAAAACAGTGAGACATTTTTTCCTTCCTATAGTTCCTCCCTCCATTTCTGGAGGTGTAGATGGACCGTTGGAGAAGACAGTAGCAGTCGGTAAAACTCTGGTGCTGGAGTGCGATGCAGCTGGTCATCCTCTGCCCTCGCTCACCTGGATAAAGGACGGATCTCCAGTTAAAGCTGGAGAAAACCTGCGGATTCTCGAACAGGGTCGCAAGATGGAGATCGCCAACGCACTACCTTCCGATTCTGGCCTGTATGTCTGCGTAGCAACCAGCATTGCAGGGGAGATGGAGATCAAGTACGATGTCGGCGTTTTAGGTATGCATTTTTTTTTTTCATGAGAGTCTGCGCTGTCAGTCAAAAATGCACAAAAAGAGAATGATTGGGAACATGTGTTTCAACTTTCCAGTTTTAACTGACATCCTTAGACGCCCCCTCTTCTTCCACCCGTTTCACATCTGTACTTCATATAAGTCAGTCATTTGTGAAAGAACTACAGTACGTATGTATAGGAAACGCTCCCTGCTCCAGCTGGACTGTGCATTATTCTCCATCAGTCTTGGCAAGTCTGTTGTGGTGTAATTTTTCATCTGAGGCATTACATCACTTTCCAGAAATCAGCTCTAAGAGTCAAAGCCGGTGTTTCTTAGATTTGACCTCGTCACTACAGTGCATGTTTGAGGAAACGGATATGAAGCTTATGTCCATAATTTAGGCCGAATGGTAATGACCTGCTTGACGTTTCCAACCCTTTATTTATGAATGGTGTTCAAATCAATCCAGGACTTTTGATTGTGCAGAATAACAGAACGCCGTTATGGGACCCCTGCTACACTTATGCACTTATCCCAGAATTTCACTAGAGCTTACATTCCATCAAGGTAGAGAGTTTTCATTGGACTGCCTGCTTCACGCTGGCCTCCCTGGAACACCTTTAATTGGCCAAACATATGGATATGACTCTCAGTCGAGTTCCTGTAATGTGCCTGTAGGTGTTGGTGAATGATGGTGGATACAGTTCTCGTAGACAGATTTGGTGAGAATGATGAGCCTTGCTGAATGTTCAGGGAGTGACTGCAGAGTCTCCAGGCCACCTCATCCAGGATTGTCATTCATGGACTTACGGCCTTTTAAAAAAACATTTTCCCTAATTAATTTTTTTTTGTTTTACCAAGGCTAAGAATCTCAAATTTCAATACAGGTACCGTTTGGACTTGAACTCCAACCGTACATCGCATTATCATACCGACTGTGAAATAGTTTAACCCTACTGCACCCTTTTAAAGACTTTGCAACCTGTGCACTGATTGTCAGTCCAGATTTGTGTTGCATCAATGAAGTGTGGTTGATAGAAACTGAATTGGAAGTATACTTCCAATTTCCAGATTTTTTTTACTGCATAAAAAAATCTGGAAAATATAGAAAATTGAACCTAAGTCTGGGGAAGTTTATTTAATTTGTGATTATTCTTTTCCTGTGTTTCAGTGCCACCCACAGTGGACGGGGCAGATAAGGTTACGGATGCTACTGTCATCATTAATAATGTTCTTGAACTTGAGTGCCATGCCACTGGTACTCCTACACCAACCATCACGTAAGCACGCACATATATACATGCACATTTATGGGTTGGATTGCTATTTGTATCTCCTAGTGGGACTGGATGGTTAGCACTGTCGCCTTGCACCTCCAGGGTCCGGGTTCGATTCCCGCCTTGGGTCTGTGTACATGGGGTTTTCATGTTCTGCCCAAGTTTGGTGGGTTTCCTCTGGGATTTCCACTTTCCTCCCACAGTCCAAAGTCATGCAGATTGGGCGAATTGACGTTCCCAAATGTGTGATTGAACATGTGTATGTGTGTACACCCTACAATGGATTGGCACCGCGTCAAAGATGTACTCCACCTCGTACCCTAGGTCTCCCGGAATAGGCTCCAGTATACAGGATAAATCAGTATAGACGTTGAGTGAATAAGTGTAATTTGTGAAGCTCCAAACCTAAAGTTTTCGCTCTGTCTGAGACATCCATACAGTATATATAAAACCCATCGATACTTTTCATTAAGTTTTTTATTCATAAACTAATGACACACATTCTCATGTGCACCAAATACCACAAAAGGTCTCAGCTCATCTTTTCTCTTTGGTTCACTCTGTCTGTGTGACTTCCCTCACTAAAGGTGGTTTAAAGACGGCGAGCCAGTAAAGCAGGGAGAAGGGGTGAGAATTCTGGCGAAAGGTCATCGTCTGGTCATCTCACGTGCCCAGGTCTCAGACACAGCCCTGTTCCAGTGTGTGGCCTCGAACGAAGCAGGAGAGCAAGAAAGAGATTTTAAAGTAGCAGTCCATGGTAAGACAAGAAAAAAATGATTGCGATGGATTTTAACCAGGACTTTGTGTTTAATGTCTTGTGTTCATTTTTGTGTTTTGCTTCTGCTGTCTAATGGAAAGTTTACAAGTAGAGGTAATTATACATCAAATCTATTTTCAGCGAAACTACTTTCAGAAAAAAAAAAAAAAAATGGACGAAACTTCAGATCATCCGAATGCAATTTCAGTTCTGTTCTTGTATGCAGGTTAATTATGTTTGTCTTTCTTAGTTCCACCATCGATCCGTTCTACCGGTGCTGCTGAGCGGTCAGTGGTGCTCCACAATCCCGTAAGCCTCCAGTGTGTGGTCAGCGGCGTTCCAGCTCCCAGCATTACCTGGCTCAAAGATGGGCGCCCTGTTGATGCCACTCAGGGATTGCTTAAGGTACGAGGATGCTTTGTCTGGACACAGGGTTGGACTATGTTTGTATACAGGATTTTACCCACATTTGCGTAATCTGTATACGCTATCAGACAGTCCTCTCTCTCTCTCTCTCTCTCTCTCTCTCTCTCTCTCTCTCTCTCTCTCTCTCTCTCTGTCTCTGTAATAAAGCTGGAATCTGGAGGAAGAGTTTTACACATTAAGGAAGCCAGAGTAGAGGATGCAGGCAAATACACGTGTGTGGCAACCAACGCTGCAGGGGAGGCCCAGCAGAACATTCGCCTCAGTGTGCATGGTATATATATTATAGAGATCTATAAACTATTAACAGCCGATAATTACACGTTTTAGATCTGATTGTTTTGCTTTTCCACAGAACCCCCTGTCATCCAGTTTGCTGGAGAGACTGTCAATCAAACCATCCTGGCGGGATACCAAATCCAGATGCAGTGTAAAGCCACAGGAAGTCCAGTTCCAGGTTAATTATATTATATTATACTGTAGCATCAGCTGGCCTTTAGGGGGTTAAAAGTAAGTAAGAAAAGTGTTCACGGTGATGGTGACGTTGGTGTTCCTGCCATCTGCAGCTATGACATGGTATAAGGACGGCCGGCCGCTGACCAGTGCAGCAGGAGTGAGCATCCTGAACCGAGGCCAAGTGCTGGAGATTGACCGAGCTCAGGTGTCAGACGCCGGACTCTACAAGTGCGTGGCGGTCAACGTGGCCGGCACGGCGGAACTCACACTCAGCCTACAGGTTTATGGTGGGTATGAGATGGGTTTGGGGGTGGACAAAAAGCCAGCCCTGTATATGGATTGTGCTGCACACACAGTATTCACATTTTCCTCTCATGGTTCACTTCTACCCTTTCAGTGCCACCCTCCATCTCCAGTAAAGGTGGCATGGTGACAGTGGTGGTGAATGATCCTATCAAGCTGGAGTGTGTAGCCTCAGGTCTGCCAGAGCCCAGTCTCACGTGGCTGAAAGAGGGCAGCCCGGTCTCCAGCTCCTCCAATGGCATCCAGGTGAATAAGTACACATTCCCAATACCCTTCTATAAGACTGGTTAGAGTATTGGGAATGTGGTTAAGGGCCACAAGCCTAGCTTTCAAGTGGTGTAACACACAACATGACAGGGAATGGAAACGCCAGAGAACGATCAGTTTTCCATGATGGCTTTACAAGCCTTTAATCCAGAGCTAAACCAGGCTTTGATGTCTCACCATTAAATCAGAGCTCAATGCATCAGTTTATGCATAACAGGCTTCTGCTTACGGTTACCTCCAGGAACCACGGATTTGACCCTGTTGTGTCAGTTATTATTTGACTCTTTCTGTGTTTGTGTGTGTGTATAGCTGTTGGCCGGAGGCAGGATGCTGTCTTTCAGGAGTGCTCAGGTGAGCGATGCAGGTCATTACACCTGTGTGGCGGTGAATGCAGGTGGAGAGCAGCAGAAAGAGTATGATCTGCATGTCTACGGTGAGCTTCTCATCCTACTCCTTCTTCTTCTTCTTCTTCTTCTTTAACAGAGGTGTTAATACATATAACCAGAGTGCGGATAATTTTTGACTCACCCCCATGTTTTTATGTGGCTGTTTTTGCTTTAGTACCCCCTAATATCATGGGTGAAGAAGTGAACAGCACAGTCCTGATTGGCCGTTCAGTGGAGCTGCGTTGCCAGAGTGACGCCATTCCCCCTCCCACTCTAAGCTGGCGCAAAGATGGACGTCCGCTCTACAGGAGGCCGGGACTGAGCGTGTCCCAGGATGGTAGTGTACTACAGGTGTGAAACAAGCTCCTAGACTTAAAGGCCTAAAAGTCACCTTATATGTAGCACGTGTTATTTCTTTAAACGTTATGTTATGACTACTTTGTGCTGCAGATTACGAGTGCTCAGATACAGGACACGGGTAGGTACACTTGCGAGGCCACGAATGTGGCTGGAAAAACAGAGAAGTACTACAATCTTAATGTTTGGGGTAAGTCGATTTTAAAGAGTTAATGTGATTATCACACACAGTTGAGAGGTTTAGATGGCACCATGTGCTTGTATTAAAGATGAATCATTTAAAGTTGGGCCCCTTTCTTCTTCTTTTTTTTCCCGCTCAGTTCCCCCGAGTATCCGTGGCTCTGATGAAGTCACTCCCCTTACGGTGACAGTGGGCAGCCTCATCACTCTGGTCTGTGAGTCGAGTGGGATCCCTCCTCCAAGTCTAACGTGGAAGAAAAATGGTAAGACCATCATCATCATCATCATCCTTTCCTTAAGTCTTAATTATCTATGCAAATTATTTACATACTGTATGTAGGTTCAGAACTACAGGCAGATTCACGTGTGCGCGCGTTGTCCGGAGGACGTCAGCTGCAGATCACCAGTGCGGAGAGGGCCGATGCGGCGTCCTACACCTGCCAAGCCTCCAGCGTCACCGGCACTGCTGTCAAGGAGTACACCCTGCAAATCTATGGTACCTTCTTACCTGCACAACAATAGACTGAACAGGCTACTCATAATCAGGAGTACACGTCCACATTGCTTTCATTTCCCTTTCCCTTAGTTCGTCCCACCATCAGCCCGTCAGGCAGTGGGAAAGGTGACGTGACGGTGGTGCGGGGTGGAGACATCACCCTGCAGTGCGAGGCTGACGGCGTGCCCAGACCTGCCATCACCTGGCTGAAAGATGGCAGACCTTTGGGAACCGGCTCTGAGGTTCAGATCCTCAGCGACGGCCGACTCCTCCGCATCAGAGACGCTCAGGTGGTCCACACTGGCCGGTACACCTGCATTGCCGTCAATGTGGCCGGACAGGATGAGAGCAAACATGACGTCACTGTTCATGGTGAGAAAAACAAGCAGTAGTAATTTCCTAGAAGCACAGACTAACCCCATGTTGTGTATCCATGTATCCATCTAGACCCTCTGTAGCACAACTAGGGACCGTGGAGGCCAGTGGTGATTACCATTGTATTTTTTCCCATTTTTACGATCATTGTACGACCTCCACTCAGCATTCAAACACATATTCACACACTAGGGGCATTTTGGGAATGCCAGTTAGCCTAACCTGCGTGTCTTTGGACTGTGGGAGGAAACCGGAGAACCTAGAGGAAACCCACCAAGCACATGAAGAACATGCAAGGAGATGCAAGGCGACAGTGCTATGTTGTGTATCACGTGACTTAAAAAATAGATTTGTAGAAAAACTGCACTTTTTTTTTTACATTTATAGTTATAGTTTTAAATTCTTAGATTTATTCTTGCTTTGCAGCAAATTCTGAGTAACCGTCGTTTAATCTGTTTGCTTTACCTATACATGCACTGATTAACTATATCAGACTCATTACTGTAT
>JAQMYG010000012.1:32927632-32944337 GCA_030014215.1 Clariallabes teugelsi
AACCTGCGTGTCTTTGGACTGTGGGAGGAAACCGGAGAACCTAGAGGAAACCCACCAAGCACATGAAGAACATGCAAACTCCATGCACACAAGGCGGGAATTGAACCTGGACCTTGGAGATGCAAGGCAACAGTGCTATGTTGTGTATCACGTGATTTAAAAAAAAAAGATTTTTAGAAAAACTGCACTTTTTTTTACATTTATAGTTATAGTTTTAAATTCTTAGATTTATTCTTGCTTTGCAGCAAGTTCTGAGTAACCGTCGTTTAATCTGTTTGCTTTACCTATACATGCACTGATTAACTATATCAGACTCATTACTGTATTTTCTGTCTTTGTATATGTGTGTTTGTAGTTCCAGCAAGCATTAGCGGGAACACACACGGGACCGAGAACATAACCGTGGTCGTGAGGAACCCAGTGGCCCTCGTGTGCGAAGCGTCTGGCATCCCCCTACCTGTCATAACCTGGATGAAAGATGGCCGTCCGATCAGCATGTCCGGCTCTGTCCGGGTCATCTCAGGTATCAGTTTCTCAGCATCTACTTCTTTTAAGCTCATTTGTGGCGTCCATGTGCTAGTTCTCAGTCAGAGACGGGCCAGACACTATAAATCATACATCACATCTTGGAACGAGAGTGTCTTTACACGAGGCCAAATTCAACAATATAAAAAGGAGCACTGAAAAGACAAACAGTGGTGCAAGAGTTATTATGTTTGGAACAGTAGGAAATCTGCAATCAAGGCTCTGTGTTGATCCAGACATCCGCACAGATGCAGACAGTCAGGCTTCAAAGCCCTGGACTTAGCATATACAGTATATACGCAGACACATCACATGAGCTTTGCTGAGCTTGTGTTCTCAGCTGATCCTCCTTTAAGCTGATAATTGCTCATTTTAAAGTGAGAGTGATTAGGTTGAGCTGCTTGTTTAAACAGCTGTCTTGTCAACCTCGTCCATATTCAATGACACAATCAGGACATTGATGTGGGTTATTGTTTTTCCGAGGCAGAATTAAACAGGGCGTGACTAAGTCCTGTAAAAGAATTTATTCAACGGAGACATAACTTTAAGATTTGGGTTAAATTCATCAGTGCCATGTCAATCCAGTGTCCATATTGAATTCAAGTGCAGCTTTCCTTGTACATCTTGTTCATTATTCTTACTGATTTCAACAATTGATTGCTTGGAATTGGAACATTCACTCATTTCGTTGTCCGTGGTATCTAGCTATAAACACATAATATTGTGCCACTGAATGCAGTGCCGGTCTCAAGCCCAGGTACAATGGGAGGGTTGCGTCAGGAAGGGCATCTGGTGTCCTCAACGGGAGCTGCCGAAAGACCAACAACATAATATCACGCCAATAATGGGCTTTTAATTAGTTATTTGAAGTTGTCTTTTTTCTGAGGCAAAGTAATTGAACAACATGCATCTTAAATAGAAGAAAAGCCCAGGGCAAGTTTTAATTATTTAGAGCTTTCTGAAATCAAAATTCATTCACCCACTTAGGTCATTAATATAGTGTTGGCAAAAAAAATTTAAAGATATTTTCAAGACACTCTTGTCAACACTGAATTAATGATCTGGCCCAAACCCAAGACCTCTGAACTTCCTGTTAGTAATGATGACTGACTACAGCTGGTAGCTCCTCTGAGCAACATAAAAAAATGTTTGTTTGACATCAATCAATAGATTAACCAACACACAGTACAATGGAAAGGTTCGAGGAGCTGCTGAGAAAGAGTATGTTAGAGTTACGCCAATGTAACTTCAACACACACTCAAGTCACCAATGTCTTTTAGAGGCATTTCTAAACTGCAAGTCTGCACTGTCGTCTTGCACCTCCAGGGTCGGGGTTCGATTCCCGGCCAGGCTCGATTCCCGTCTCTGTGTGCATGAAGTTTGCATGTTCTCCCTGTGCTTAGTGGGTTTCCTCTGGGTACTGTACTCCGGTTTCCTCCCACAGTCCAAAGACATGCAGGTTAGGTTAATTAGTGTTCTCAAATTGCCAGTAGTGTGTGAGTAATTGTGTGAGTGAGTGTATGTGTGTGTGCCCTGTGATGGATTGGCACCCTGTCCAGAGTGTACCCCACCTCGTGCCCTAAGCCTCCTGGGATAGGCTCCAGGTCCCCCACGATACAGGATAAAGCGGTATAGATAATGACTTAGTGAGTGAGTGAGATTCCAAGATCGGTTCTCACAATTATACCTAAGTCTAGCCACTTTGTCAAGAAGACCCAAACTGTCACCCTCAGTTGAGCGGAAACTGGTTCAGATGATCAGAAACAACCGAGGAACCAGCAAGGCACAGATTTTAACTTTTTTTTTTGACTTGCCCTGATTTTAACATCACTGAGGAATGAACGGCTACCAACCAAGAAAGCGGTCCCTGGACCAAAACCCCCAGTCAAGCTTGACTCAGAGGCAAGTTCGCAGAGGCAAGTTTTCACCAGATCTATATTCAGAGAAATAAAGGTGAGGCATTCAACCCAAAGAACACTGTACCTGTACCAGTATGTGTTAAGCATGGTGGTGGTAGCATCATTGCTGTTTTGCTGCCAGTGGAAATGGTGCATGGTGCAAAGTGGAGGGATTAATAAAGAAGGAGGAGAAGAACCTCAGATCTCTTCAGCAGAACCTTCAATCATCAGTTTGACGGTTGAAATTTGGACAAAATTGATTGTTCCAAGAAGGCGATGACCCAAAATACACATCAAATCTGGTTTTGGAATAGATAAAGCAGGCTAATGTTTAGCTTTTGGAGCCTTCACTCTAATGAAAATGTGTATAGTGTGCTTAAAATCAGGTCTGTGCCTGGAAACCAACCATAATACCAAATTTAATCTAACACTACTAATTGTTTAATCTAACACTAACAACTACTCAAATATTCAACCAGAATTCTGCCAAGAGCTTGTTTCTCTGAGAAATGTTACTAAGGACCATCTATAATCTTTAAAATAATAAAGTATAGATGCTGGAATGACTTTCATGCCATTGTCGAAGGACAGGAGATGACATGTTTGGTTTTGTCACAGGTGGGCGGAGTCTGCGTTTGATGCATGCTACGGCGGAGGATGCTGGAAGGTACAGCTGTATTGCATCCAACACTGCTGGAGAAGACAGGAAGAACTTTGACCTGGATGTATTGGGTAACAGTACACACCGCATGTCTAGTACCTTTACTTGGAAGACACCAAGTTAAAAAAAAACCCTTCATTTTGCACCCTTTTAAAAAACTTCCTCTGTTTCTTTCTCATCAGTTCCTCCAAGCATTGTGAATGAGGGTGGGATACAGGATGTGAGGGTAAAGGAGGGACAAAACATCACCCTGAGCTGTGAGGTCACCGGTATGTCATACTCACACACCACACTACAAATACACAGACACCATTTTTAACATACATATTTACCTTAGACATGCTGAAGATCTGATATTGAATAACTTTGGTACGTTGGTGCTGCGTAGGGAACCCGGTGCCTGAGATCACCTGGTTAAAGGACAGTCAGCCGGTGTTGGGCGAGGAGCGGCTGGAAGTGATGTCACACGGGCGCTTCCTTCATATAAACAACGCAGAAGTGCTCGACACGGGCAGGTACAGCTGTCTGGCCTCCAACAGTGCCGGAGACAGGAGCGCACACTACAATCTCAACGTCCTGGGTATGTCTGCGTGTGTGTGTCTAGTTTATATTTAGCAGCTCTACCAAATAAACTCATATCTCAGTTGTGTTACTGATTAACTGTAAACGATGAAACATGTAACTTTAGTTAGTGCAATTTATCGTGTTGCCTCATGTGTTTGTATTATAAGACATAAGATCATGTTTTTTTCTGAAGACACATGTGTTTTTATAAATTTACATGTTAAATACAGTTCAGTCATTTTTAGAACTATATCTACGATTGCCGTTCAAGTCAAACCGGGACTTTTGTTTGTGCATAACAACAGAACACAGTTACGAGGGTATTTATGTCTCTAATTAAACTTTATTTCTCTATATAATCCCCTGCTACACTAATACAGTACACTATTCCACCCAGTATTCCACTAGTGCTTGGATGCCATCAAGGTAGAAACTTTCCATAGTAGGCCGGAGCCATGATCAGACTTCACATCTAATACGCTGGCCTCCCAGGAACTCTGTTAATGGCCCTAACATGTGTAAATGACTTGAGATGAGATCAGGATTGTATAACCAATGTAATGGGCAATAAATCCCAGGTGCCACAGACATGCCTGACCAGTCAGACAGGTTCTGTTTAAGTAGTTTTTTGATTCAACAGGTCTGGCAGTAATCGGGCCTGGGTGTGGCAAGTGAAATTTAACTCAGTTTAAATCACAGTTTATTCATGATTGAGCAAGAACCTTTTCACATAGGGCCAGGTAGGTTTGGATGGCATTTTTCCCTTTAATAAATGAAATCATCATTTAAAACCTACATTTTGTATTTACTCAGGTTATCTTTGTGTAATTGTAAAAATGTATTTGTTTGGGGATCCCAATCATTCCCTAACATGAAATGCTGGCCTCCGAGGATCTCCGCCCCAACATGTGCAAATGACATGAGATGAGGTCAGGACTCTACTGGGAATGTAATGTGCAATAACTCCCAGGTGCCACAGACAGTTGCATCACTTCTGAAAACTGTCCGGTTTTCACAGATCAGTCGTTCCACCCGCTTAATATTCACAGGAACAACTGCAATGGGCCCCAAAATCGTCATTCACGGGCAGGCAGCCTTCCTTGAATCATTGCCACCATTCAAATTCAAAAGATCATCATTAATCATTTAATTTAATCCCGATTTGACTTGAATGCCCTTCATATACATTTTATGTCCAAATTTTAATACATAAAACATGCTTTTCCAGGCTGCTTAAGCGTGTACTTGTGTAATTGTTTGTCTCACAGTGACTCCAATTATCGCTGGCTCTGGGCCCGAGGGATCTTCTGAGGAGGTGACTGTGACTCTGAACAGCCCCACATCTCTGGTGTGTGAGGCTCAGTCGTACCCCCCAGCAATCATCACCTGGCTCAAAGACGGCACACCTTTCGAGTCCAGCCGCAACGTCCGTGTACTGCCAGGTACCGAATCCCAACAACACTGCACTTCTGTACTCACTCCAATCTACCTTCGCAAAGAATTAATGGTGCATTGAACAATCTACCATGTACTGTAGCTTTTCTTTTACTAATGTTAAAGATATTACTAAATATTTTTCATTAATATTGGCATAAATGCTGCTGATTTTCCCTGTAGGTGGACGCACGCTTCAGATCCTGAATGCGCAAGAAGAGGATGCTGGGAGATACACGTGTGTGGCCACCAATGAGGCGGGGGAAACCCTGAAGAACTACGAGGTCAAAGTTTACAGTGAGTATAGAAAGTTAAGGTTCAGGTGTTTTGACCAGGATGCTCCTGTGTGATTTAAACAGTGTGTGTCTTTTCTTCCTAAAGTTCCCCCGGTTATCAGTAAGGACAACATACACGGAGAAGGCTTTGCTCCAAAAGAGATCAAAATTAAAGTCAACAACACGCTGACACTCGAGTGTGAAGCCCAGGCGATCCCAATCCCTACTCTACACTGGTACAAGGACGGCCAGGTCGAACACACAAACACACACACTCTCGCTCATTACAAAACAAAAAGGAGTACTGTTTAGCAATTTGATGTTTTTTCTTTCTTCTGTTGCTTTTTAGATCCTTAAGACAGATGGACGCATTACAGTAACGCCTAACGGCCGAATAGTTCAGATAAAGCAGGCTCAAGTGTCTGATACGGGACGATACACCTGCGTCGCGAGCAACATCGCGGGCGAGGATGAAAAGGACTTTGATGTAAATATACAAGGTGAACTGGGCGCTAAACACTTTAGATTTTCTTTACTCCCAACACCCTGGTGCACTGAGTTCCCAAATTAACTTAACGCATTCTAATAGGTGTATGGTTCCCTCTAGTGGCTGTTTTATTATTTTTTTATTCAGCTTTCTTGTCATAGAGGTTAATGCATGGGTTCCTGCTAACATGAGCAAACAACTACAGCACGCTGTTGGTTAAAATCCAAATATGGATATACAGTACCATGAAATTGCACAGATTTATTTATTTTTTATTTTTTGCATATTTGTCATACTTAAATGATTGAGATCATCAAAAAACAAATTTTACTATTACACCTGAGTGAATAAAAAAATGCAGTTTTTAAATGATGATTTCACTAATCAAGGGGAAAAGTCCATTCAAACCTACCTGGCCCTGTGTGAAAAAATAATTGCCCCCTTTGTTCAATCATTAATAAACTGTGATTTTTTTCAAAACTAGGTTAAATTTCACCGTCCCCGATTACTGCCAGACCTGTTGAATCAAGAAATTACTTAAATAGAACCTGTCTGAAAAGTCAGGCATGCTTAAAGATTGATTTTAAATGCTTGATTGCATTTGTTGTCACCATGTACTGTAGCACAACCAGTTTTTACATTTGGGGAGAAATACTTTTTCTGTCAAAGTCTGACAAAAAAAACTATAAAAAATCAGGAAGGGGGCAATCACTTTTTCACTCTCATGTCTGTTGAGGATCTGTGAATTTATGAGTAGTACAGTATATGACGATGCGTTTCTTTTCTCATCAGTTCCCCCTAGTTTCCAGAGGAATGGCGTGTCTGGCTCAGGTATCGCCTCCGCTGGTGAGGTGAAGGATGTCATTCTGAATAATCCCATCTCTCTGTACTGTGAGTCCAACGCCGTCCCGCCTCCCACTCTCACCTGGTACAAAGATGGACGGCCGCTCAGCTCCAGCAGCAGAGTGCTCATCTTACCTGGTGAGTACACTGCACTACACTCTCCATGTGTGTGTATATATTTAGTGTTTGATACTTTGATAGTGTTGACCGCATTGGTGAAATTGACTTAAAGTGCTGGCGTGTGTAATTTCTGTGTTTCGTGCATAGGAGGAAGAGTGCTACAGATCCCCCGAGCTCAGACCGAGGACTCTGGAAGATATACGTGCGTGGCCGTTAATGAGGCTGGTGAAGACTCAGTGCAGTATGATGTTAGAGTCCTGTGTACGTATTGAAGTTCAGAATGTGGAAGCTCTGTTTATTTGCTGGATGTTAACATTAATTAGTCATTACAACATGTGTGTGTGTGTGTGTGTGTGTGTGTGTGTGTGTGTGTGTGTGTGTGTGCGTTTCTTCATACAGTGCCTCCCTCTATCCGTGGAGCTGACAGAGACGTCCCTGATGACGTGACGGTGCTGGTGAACAAGTCCACGCTGCTGGAGTGCCACGTGGATGGAAGCCCTACTCCCAAAATCAGGTGGCTGAAAGATGGCCTGCTTTTAAATCCAGACCGAACACACACTCTGCTGTCCAGCGGCAGGACGCTGCAGGTGAGACACACGCAGAGAAAAATCAATGTCACAAATTTAAATGGAAATAGATATCTCAGTTTGTAAAACTCAGTACAAGGCTTTGGGTCTTTATGTATTGTATTTCTATGTATATGTTAGGAGCAAAAGCTTTAAGCCTCTGTATCTCTCAGGGAGTTCAACCAAACTTTGCAGCCATTTTAAAAAAAACTGTATTTACATTTATAATAGAGATGAACCAGTCGATCAGCCAGTAAGCAGAATTCGTCTGGTTTTCAGTTTGATTGACCTTGATTGGTGAGATTTGAGGCCGTAAAACGTCGCTGTTTTATCCTACAATAATCCTACAGGTGGCGCACTCTGAACTATTTACAAATTTACATCCCGTGTGGTAGGAGGGAATTATTTGCTAAGTTTGTTTAGAAATAATAATTATGATGGATGAGATACACACTGCTCAGTTAAATGTTAAACTCTTGTGTTTGAAGTTAATTTGCATTATTTAAATCCTGCGCTTGGTATTTAACTGAGAAAACTAATGTTATAAGGAACGGGCTACAATTAATCAATCAGTAAACTTTTTTTCATGGTTTAAAATGTAACAAAATCAGAGGAAAAAGGAACCAGGATATTTATAAATAAATAAATAAATATAATTATAGAATCGCAGTTTTAACCGAATCGGCACCGACGTATCATAATAATATCATATAATATATAATAAGATATAAAATATCATCTGGTGATTCCCATTCCTAATTTTTAATTACACATAAATAATTAATCTGGCGATTTTAAGCTTAGTTATAAAATTGAAAATTATATGAAAGAAATTATTTGTTATAATTGACCTCTCATGGCCCATCTGCAGTACTTTTTTAAAAAAAATTTATGTTATTCATATAATACAGAAAATGTGTGTGCCAAAGAATCTACTTCTGAAGTTAATGCAACATAAAGTTCCTAGCTTCATTGAAGTTTCTAACTTCGGCTGGTTTGGACAGATGATGTGCCCCAAAGATGGATATTTTTCAGTGTTATACTCTTTGCTTCAAACAATAATTTAAAATGCAAATTATTTATATTATATTTCTTACTACTATATTTGGTCTTAATGCTAAAATTCTTCTAGAAGCATATGACCTGTAAACATTTTTGCTTAAACACGTAGTGTCCGTAACTATGTCAAACTCATGTTGCAATATCTTAATCATTTAGCATTTTAGAATAATACACCTTTTTCAGCTTTATGTCTTTTACCATTAAGTATTATGAAAAATGCTGTACCATGTTTTGTCTGACTGTATTATAGTGTTAAAGATTATTAAGAATGAAGACTATTTGTGTGTGTGTGTTGTAGATCTTGAATGCACAGGTGACCGACACTGGGCGCTATGTGTGTGTGGCTGAAAATGTGGCTGGAAGTGCTGAGAAATACTTCAGTCTCAATGTGCATGGTAAAGTTTTTTATTTATTTATTTATTTATTTATTTTAACCAGTTGTGTTTCATCATGTCACAGAAAGTATTTTACTGTAAAATTGGCAAGAATGCATTAAAAAGATATCATTACAGTATATACTTACTTGACTGTACTTTACTTTAATGTAAGCTTTCTGATTAAAAGAGAGCTTATTGGTGTGATGTGTTGCTGTGTGCTCTAGTTCCTCCCTCCATAGTGGGTGTAAATGAGGAGAACGCCACAGTGGTAATGAACAATTTTGTCTCTCTGAGCTGCGAGGCCACCGGTTTCCCTCCTCCTACTCTCAGCTGGCTGAAAGACAGGAAACCTGTCCAGGCCAGCAGCAATGCTCTGATCATGCCAGGTATACATATATAAATGCACACTGATACACAATATATCTGTTCATACACATCGATACATGCAGTTTGTATTATTCACAATAATTTCCTGGTCGTTTTTTTTTCCAGGTGGCCGTACATTACAGATTCTGAAAGCTAAAATGTCTGATGGTGGGAGGTTCACCTGTGTGGCAATCAACCCCGCAGGAGAAACACATAAGATCATCTACCTCACAGTTTTTGGTCAGTGTGCACACGTGTCCGTATGCAAGAAAATGTAGTTCAATTGTATTCTAATATTATTAAAGGTGATTTTTTTTTTCTTCTTCGCTCATGAAGTTCCTCCCAGCATCAGAGACAGCTCTGGCGACTCTCCCGTCACGATCAGTGTGCGTGTGGGGAACTCGGTCACTCTGGAGTGTCAGTCTAACGCCATCCCTCCTCCCACAATCACCTGGTACAAGAACGGACGTCCCGTCACTGAGTCCTCCAACCTTCACATCCTTGCTGATGGACAGGCTCTGGAAATTAAAGGAACAGAGGTGTGTGGATACGACTTTTAGTGTGAGGGAGAACCAAAACATGATCACGTAAGATATTTATGCTGGAATTTGTACTCTGTGTTTCAGGTGTCCGATACCGGCCTGTACGTCTGCAAGGCTAGCAACGTAGCGGGTCAAGTGGATAAGAACTTCCATCTTAACATCTATGGTTAGAAAATATTTTTGTTTCCTAATACGGTACTGTGCACAAGTCGTGAGCCACATATCTTCATAAATTCTTCATATTAATTAAATGTTGTTGGTCTTTCGGCTGCTTCCGTCGAGATTCCGTCTGATCTGCAGTCACAACTTGGCACAGGTTTTACGCAGGATGCCCTTCCTGATGCAACCGTTCCATTTGATCTGGGCTTGGCATCCAGGGGCTGAGTTTTGGGCATTGGGTGGGAATTTGAGCCACTGAGCCACCAATGCCCTGAATTCAATTCAATTCAGTTCAATCCAATTCAATTAAGGGGAACAAATGTTTTACTGCGAGAGGCTGCAAAGTGCCTAAATTTTAACAGCAACCTCATTTCCCCTCTCGTCTGTTTCAACCACTCAGCATTCAGCATCACCAGTATACTAATCACCATCTTGACCATCTGTCATCATCTGCACCAGTTTCTCACTGGTTCATGTCTTAAGTTAGATAATTTTTTTATGTTTCATAGGTCATTAACAGACAAAAACGTTCCTCTGAAACTGCTCAGGTACAGCAACTGGACTGAGACAAAACAGTCCTTCAGGAAGCCTGGAGAACTATTCCTCAAGACTGCACTAACAATAGAAGAAAGCATGTCTTATTGGAAGCAAAATATGAAGAAATGGGTCGGGCCCAGGACTTTTGCACAGTACTGTACCTCTGTGAATTTACGGTGTGTTGCTAAATGTAATCTTTTTTTTTTTTTTTTTTAAAGCTGTTGAATTATGCTTCTATGCTGTTTATGTGATTTATGTGATCAGTGCCTCCAAGTATCGATGGCCCAGCAGAGGAACATGTTGTGGAGACCATCAGTAATCCAGTAACCTTTGCCTGTGACGCCTCAGGCATCCCATATCCCAGCCTCACCTGGCTAAAGAACGGCAGAGTAATTGGTAAGAGTGTCTTCAGAGACCTTTCTATTGATGTTACAGTTTTCATAAAGGTCAGACTTGTCTGACTGCCCCAATACTCTTGTCTCCACTCTTATTTTCTAGAGAATTCTGAATCTCTGGAGATGCACATCCTGTCAGGAGGTGGTAAGCTTCAGATTGCTCGCTCACAGCTCTCCGATAGTGGCACCTACACCTGCCTGGCCTCTAATGCTGAAGGCAAAGCACAGAAGAGCTATCATCTCACTATACAGGGTGAATATACAGTACAGCTCAGTATACTGCACATGCTCATTACAGCACAAGCACCAGCACACTTCAACTTTAGAATTAGGTTCTCATTTTTTTTATTGTTTGTTTTGCTTTAGTGCCACCCAGCATCACAGGATCCGAGATGCCCAGCGAGATGAGTGTTCTACTGAATGATAGCATTCAGCTGGTGTGCCATGCAAAAGGCACTCCAGCCCCTACAATTCAGTGGCTAAAGGATGGGAAAGCATTAAATGACACTGGCCTCAAGAATATCAGGTGTGTCGATGTGTGTGTTTTAGTGGTTTTTTAGAAGCCTTGTTGTGTTGTGTTGCATCTGTCCCCCTAAGCAGTTGCACAGCTGATAATCATATCCTGATGCAATGTATTAAATTCATGGCAATATGGCTGATCGATATTGTTTGTGTGTGCAGAATCAGCCCTGATGGGAGTACACTCACACTAACAGCCACCCAGACAACAGATAGCGGCAAATACACATGCGTGGCCAGTAACAAGGCTGGTGAGGAGGACAGGATCTTTAACCTTAACGTGTATGGTAAGTCAAGGTTCCTGTTCACAATATCCAACCAAAAAAATAAAATTAAATAAAATGAAGCATGTAAAGAATCTTTGGTATAGTTAATTTAGAGTGAGACGTGAGGCGGTTGTTATTTCCTGTCCTCAGTTCCTCCGGAGATCCAGAGTAATGGGGACACAGCTGAGGTGATAACAACGGTTGTGGACAGCTCAGTAAGCATCGAGTGTGTTGCCAGCGGTTCTCCTCCACCTCAGCTCAACTGGCTAAAAAACGGCCTGCCCCTGGCCGTGTCCTCACACGTACGCCCAGTATCCGCTGGACAAGTCCTCCGGTAAACCCGTCCAAATAAACCGTCTCAACATGATTTCACATAGTGCTAAGATATTTGTTAGCAATGTTGCGTGCGTGTAAACAAGTGCGTTCGTATATTTGGTTCTTTGTTAGCATCGCTCGGGTTCAGGTGTCAGATGGAGGCACTTACACTTGTGTGGCGTCCAACCGAGCAGGAGTGGACAACAGACACTACAACTTGCAGGTGTATGGTGAGAGCATGAAAAAAGCAACGAGTTAGGAGTTTTTAATAAGGAGTTGGTGTCCTAAGTATTTCTAATGCTCTCTGTTGTTGTTGAATGTTCAGTTCCTCCCAGTCTGGATGGAGCAGGAAGTACAGATGATGTAACATTGGTGAAAGGGAGCATGGTCGCCCTGGTGTGTGTCTCTGACGGAACCCCAGTCCCCTCCCTGGCCTGGATGAAAGAGGGAACTGTACTGCATATGGACACCCACAGCGCCCTGCTGAACCACAACAGTACTTTGCAGATCTCGCACATCCAGGTCGACCATACGGGACGTTACACCTGCGTCGCACGTAACCCGGCCGGAGAAGCCCGACGCCACTTCAACCTCAAAGTGCTGGGTAAGTTAACGAGAGTGAAAGTAAAGAATTTACCTCTGGTCTTCCATATGGCAGGCAAGATACCTACCACTGAGCCACCAATGCCCAATTATTGCTCAAGAGAATGCGAGAAAGAAAACAATAACACACCAATACCTTTAAAAATACAATGCATTACAGTTTTTGTTTGGTGATTTTTGTCAGACCCCCCACGCATAAATGGTTCAGGATTTCCCTCCGAAGTGTCAGTGGTGGTGAACCATGCCCTAGAGCTTGTTTGTGAGGCAGAGGGAATCCCTCCACCCACGCTCACCTGGGTAAAAGATGGTCGGCCGCTACCTCAGATGGACAGTCTGAGCATCCTTCGTGGAGGAGAAGTGCTCCGAATCGCCTCTGCACAGGTTAACCGCTCAGTCATGTTTAATTATTTTTTTCAGAAAGAATGCAAAAAGTACGTCAAGGTCAAATCCTGAATTCGCATACAAGCAAATGTTCCATAATAATACTCACATGTCATGAACCTATCTATCGGATACTCTCTGTTGCCTGAAACATGTGCAGGTCGAGGACACTGGAAGGTACAGCTGTGTGGCCACCAGCCCTGCAGGAGACGATGACAAAGAGTTCCTGGTTCGAGTGCATGGTACAGTAAGCTCATTATCATGGTACTGGGCAGGTCTGGGATTCATCATGACATTCCTTTAGGTATAATATTTGTATCCATAGTTCCACCCAACATTGCTGGCGAGAGTGGTGTCCAGGACATCTCGGTGCTTCAGAACAGACAGGTAACTTTGGAGTGTCGCTCAGATGCTGTACCACCCCCTACTCTGTCCTGGCTCAAAGATGGAGCTCTATTAAAGGTATACACCCTATGGTTATATTACGGTTATACTTAGAAAAGTCAAAATGAATATAAAAGTACCATTTGACTACTTTTTATGATATACCATACAATCCTCTTTTCAGGCGTCTCCACGGGTACGTGTGCTATCCAGCGGCCGCTACTTGCAGATCAATAATGCAGAACTAGGAGACACTGGCCGCTACACGTGCCTGGCTAGCAATGTCGCCGGGGAGACAAGACGACATTTTAACCTCAGTGTAAATGGTGAGCAGTAATCGTAATGTGAGTTAAACAAGACACACAAGGTTGACTATAATAAAACCTTTCATTTGGAAACCACTATATTACCTCATTTTAGAAGCTTGAAAGATCCATGATTAAAGCAAATCACGACACATACAGTAGAGGGCGTATTATCGGACAAAAGTCATTGCCTTATGAAAAGCTAATTGCAACGCTTCTTTCTGTCATATGATCAACATAGCAGAACTACGTCCTCTGCAACACAGCTATGAGTGAACTAAATGTGTTCAGTGGATTTTTGGAGAACGTTGAAGCCAAAAAGGCTGAGTGGTGTATATGAGTGATATATTTTAATTCAGTAAATTATTATTGTTATAATACATTTCTATAAGGTACTTTGTTTGGATATCTTTGTCACAGTTAAGTATGTGATAATTGGATAATTAATAGATAATCGTTTGTATTTATCTGCAGTTGCACCCACGATAAAGGAAGGTCCTCAGGCTGTTTCTGTTCATATCAACAAGCCAGTTGTTTTGGAGTGTGTTGTCAGCGGCGTTCCTGCTCCACGTGTCACTTGGAGGAAACATGGCTCTGTTCTTGCTGGAAGCAACCCCAGGTTTGTGGATGTAGATCCATTCCATATCATTACGGGTTAATTTGATTCATTCAGTCCAGCTGGATTAAAGGCGAGCTCTCTTTCCTGGACAGATATACGTTTGCTGAGGACGGCTCCCTGCGTATACTCTCCGCCCAGTTGTCTGACACGGGCCATTATTTGTGCATGGCCACTAACCTGGCAGGCACCCAGCGCAGGAGAGTTGATCTGCAAGTGTATAGTAAGTTCATTACACTTATGCTGTAAACAATACTGAAAAAATAACATTCATGATGTTGAAGTGTTCTCTGTGCAGTGAAGTTTTGGTTAGGATCATCGTCAAAATTCTTTCAGCGATCCTGTAGGAAGTGAATAAAAGCTGACTCTTTATGGGTTTTGGCACAGCGATACGATAATCATTTCCTTCTGTCTCTCCATACAATTCAAAAGGCACAGCTAAAGCATTTGGTTTGTTCACTGTGCTATTAATGTCATAAATGTATGCAGAGACCTGCAAAATTGAACAGATCTGTACAAATCATCATTCCTGGTATTTCATCTTTTTAATCCTCAGTGACCCCCTCAATTGCTGAGGGTCCAGCTAATGTCACCGTGACGGTAAACATTCAGACCACCCTATCCTGTGAGGCTACAGGCATTCCCAAACCTACTGTCACGTGGACCAAAGATGCTCGTCCTCTCAACACAGACCAGAACCAGAATATGTACAGGTTAAGCCAGGTTTTCTTCCTCTTTTATTGCCTCTTTTACCGAGTCCTCAGGGATGGACTTGATTTGATATGTAGAAACTTGATTATAGTTTATAGCTCTAAAAAGACTGGCTCAAATGTGTAGTCTGTTTCTGATTATAGGCAGCTGTCGTCAGGATCTCTGGTAATAATCGCACCAACAGTACATGACGCAGCATTGTATGAGTGTGTGGTGTCCAATGAAGCGGGCCGGGACAGCCGAGCCATCCAGCTCACGGTACATGGTGAGCTCCCGTGGTCTTTTGACTGAGCTTGATGATTACATATACAGTAAGAATGTGACATTACTGTATATGACATCACATTTTATTGATGAGAAACATTTTAAATTCATGAATGAGTGTGCCATTTAGATGAAACTGCATAATAATTGAACCTTCACCATTTCAACAATCACAAACGTCACATATACAGTATATGCTATATGGTAATACTGTAATAACATGTTTTCTGTTATTGAAAACAAAGTTGTACACGTAAACGAGTGTGTTCTCTTCTGCAGTGCCACCCGCCATTGCCGATGAGGCTACAGAGGTGCTGGTAAACAGACTGTCCCCGGTGGTGATTGGCTGTACTGCATCTGGATTCCCCGCGCCTGTCCTTCACTGGAGCAAAGATGGCATGCGTCTGGCCAAAGAAGGAGAGGGCTACAAGATACTGCCCTCTGGTGAGTCTTTCTTTTTTTCGGAAGTATAGGAATGAATGTATGCTGAAAAGGGAAAAGATGTTTTCTGCTTTTGAACAAATGAAAAAATTAACAAGTTAGGTCATTTTTGTTTTTACCCTTAGTTGTAAAGTAAACCGGGCAGCACCATGGTGTAGTGGTTAGCATTGTCACCTTGAACCTCCAGGGTCTGGGTTCGATTCCTGGCCAGGTTCGATTCCTGTCTCTGTGTGCATGGAGTTTGCATGTTCTCCCTGTGTTTGGTGGGTTTCCTCCGGGTACTCCGGTTTCCTCCCTCAGTCCAAAGATATGCAGGTTAGGCTAATTGCCGTTCCCAAATTGCCCGTAGTGTGTGAATGAATGAGTGTGTCTATGTGTGTGTGCTCTGCGATGGATTGGCACACTGTCCAGGGTGTACCCTGCCTCGTGCCCTAAGCCTCCTGGGATAGGCTCCAGGTCCTCATGACCCTGAATACAGGACAAAGCGGTATAGATGATGAGTGAGTGAGTGTAAACCATTTTAGGTTCAAACTAAATTCAAAAACTCAAAAAGAATGTTTGTTTTTAAAAATGTTTGTTTTTGTGTACACTGTCAGGAGCTCTTGAGATAGCTGCTGCAGAATTGATTCACACTGGCCGTTACTCGTGTGTGGCAAAGAACGCTGCAGGATCGGCTCATCGCTACGTACAGGTCATTGTGCAAGGTAATCAGTCTACCCACTGTCTATTGTTATTCTTCTGGCCTTAATGTGCGATCTTCCTATCCTTCTATATATATGAGGGGTGTTCTAGTCAAACCAGGATGAATTCAGGATGAAAATTCAGTGATGAATTTTATTAATTCAGTGTTGAATTTTCTGAAAGAAATTTACAGAAGTCTTCTAGCACCGTACGGTGATGAGACTCTAAGCTGCAGTAAAATATTTGAATGGTGCAAACATATGCCATATGTAAATTGTCTCGGGTTACTTTGCTGTAACCCAGTTCCCTGAAAAGGCGGGAACGAGATGGTGCGTGAAAACGCTATGGGAACATCTTTTCGTGTTGCCGGTTGTGAAGCATGTGTGTATCAAACACACCAAATTTTG
>JAQMYG010000012.1:32958646-32971397 GCA_030014215.1 Clariallabes teugelsi
GCTTCCTGGGATAGGCTCCAGGCCCCCCGCGACCCTGAATACAGGATAAAGCGGTATAGAAGATGAATGAATGAATTTTAAAGTCATGTAATTATGCATGTTTTTGTTTTTTTAATGTAGACATCAATGAGTGTGAGCAGAGGGACATGTGCCAGCACGAGTGTCTAAACACACCAGGAAGCCACAGGTGTTTGTGTCCTAATGGCTATCGCCTCATGACCAACGGCAAAACATGCCAAGGTAACCGAAATACTCTTAAGTTATGCTTTTGTAGTCTGGGGTAAAATAGGGCTTGTTTTAAAAGATGTGTATCACATTTTTTGTGACTAGACATTGACGAATGCTTGGAGCAAAATATTCAGTGTGGCACAAACAGAATGTGCTTCAACATGAGAGGCAGCTACCAGTGCATCGACACGCCCTGTCCACCGAACTACCAGCGAGACCCAGAGTCAGGGTAAGACGAGTTATCCCACTGTGTTAACACTACATGTTTACACTTAAACATAGACCTTGAAGAATGAGGTATTTAAATATATCCTTTAAAATTTACTTGTCGGCAACCCGCAGAAGTTGCTGTCTGTGGGAACTGTACACACAAGGTTTTACAAACACCACTTGCACATTAAAGGAAATCGTCTGGCCACATACCTGTAGGGTGCGGACCTCACTCCAAGCCATTTCCACATGTTTGGTACATTACAGGAGTTCCTGGGAGGCCAGTGTTTCAGACAAGAAGCCGGCATTCCGATCATGTCTCCGGCGTACTGAGAAAACTTTATACCTTGATGGTATCCAAGCACTGGTGAAACACTGGGATAAGTGCATTAGTGTAGCAGGGGATTATATAGAGAAATAAAGGGAGTTTTTACTCTCATAACTCACAATGTTGTTTCTGCACAATCAAAAGTCCCGGTTTCAGTTAAACACCTATCATAAGTAAAGAATTGAAAATGGTTAAGAAACCAGACAAGCCATTAATAATCCTTAATTATGAACATTAAGCTTCATGTCCATTTTCTCAAACATGTACTGTTGTGACAAGGTCAAACTGGTCGTATTGGTCATATTGGAAATTCTAAAAAAAAACATTTGATTACAGAACTAACCATACTGTCCTCACTATCTAACCTTACTTTTCCCTTTCTGCTCAGCTTCTGCTTGAAGAACTGTCCTCCCAATGACCTGGAGTGTGCGCTGAGCCCCTACGCGCTCGAGTACAAGCTGCTGTCTCTGCCCTTCGGTATCGCCGCCAACCAGGACCTGATCCGACTGGTGGCCTACACTCAGGACGGCGTGGTGCACCCCCGCACCAGCTTCCTGATGGTGGACGAGGACACCACGCTTCCTTTCGCCCTGCGAGACGAAAACCTAAAAGGCGTGTTGTTCACCACACGCCCTCTGCGTCAGCCGCACACCTACCGCATGAAGGTCCGAGCCTTGTCTTATAGCACTGACAGGACCATCGAGTACCAGACCACCTTCATTGTCTACATTGCCGTCTCAGCTTATCCCTACTGATAGCACTTTACCACGTGAATTGGGCAAGACTGAGTGCGTGTGTGTGTGTGTGTGTGTGTGTGTGAGCTGTATGCATGTGTGTGTCTTTAGTGATAGATCCACCACTTGAAGATCGTTCTCGAGGCCTCATAGATTGAGGAGCTAAGGAAACAGGACTTAGCATTAACCCCTGGGGTACTCCAAAGACAGACTGCTTTACCTGTGGCTGGATTCCATGGTGAAGCCTGAAAGCTGTAGGTCAGATGAAGCAGCTGATCCAGTCCTGCCTCTTTGCCCAATTACGTACAAGGACAAAGGATGATCGGACGCCATACTTGTGATCAAGAAATACAAAAAAAAAGGGACAAGGATATGTGTATGTCTACCTATTAACTTATTGGAAAGTGCTTGAAAACGAGGACGTGTGTGTACTGTATGTGTGTGTGTGGTCATTTACGTTGCGTAGTAGTTTGTCCAGAGACGTTCAGGGGTAAGCAACATCATTCCGATCTCCTTAACTAGAATTAATATCCATCTCAGGTAAGCACCGCATTCCAACTATAAAGCATTTTCATATATCTATCTATTTTTATTCTATTCTATGTACAGGATTCGAGGTCAAATTTCGCAACAGGCTTTTATTACTGGTTTATACACAAGTCCATAAGTGCATAATAAAAGATGTATTCTATTTTATTTTTTATTGTTTGTATATAAGCATTTTAATTCTGTAATGTTTCAGTATTGTTGTATTAATTTTTTTACGCAAACAATAAATGTACAATCAATAACATAGACTGTTTTTCCCCCCCATAAAAAAAAAAAAATCAAGGATGAAAGAAACTTTGTTTGATTGTATGTATAAATCTTTTATTCATTTTTATTCCAAAGCACAAACATAAAAAAGGAATATTGATAAGGCAGTTGTATACCAGTTTGGTTTGCAGAGTGTGTTCGCAGAGAGACAGGTCTGAGTGAAAGCAGCTTTGAGAATGATCGAGTACAGACGCAAAGCATTTACAGACCAAACCGAGTGATTATTTTTTTTACTGGCAGTAAGTGCTTAAGAGTAATACAGGTTGAAGAGACATTCCAGACAAAAATAAAGAAAAGAAAAAAAAAAACAATTATGCATCGACAGATAGGTGATACATTTCTGAAAATTATTTCTTTGTTTAAAAATGTGTGAATATGATGTATGGATATGGATCATCCTCAGCTATGCCATACAGTCAAATCTAACAATCTAATGATTTTCAGGTATATTAGCACCTACTAGCTTTTAGCTCTTCATGTTTCAGTTCATAATTTTTTGTCATAGGCAGTTTATCCGACTTATTTGTTCTTTGAAAACTGTTTGAAGGAAGACACTGTAGACATTTCACAGACTGCACGATGAACGAACACAGTGAGAGGATTTAGCACCTAAATACTGTCTCAAAGTGGCAACAGAATCTGTAACGTTTTTTCTCAGGTTTGAAATCATTTAATTCCTTTCCACAGCTGCTCGAGAACCAGGATTGTTTGCACACCTGTGTACATTCCATATTCCATATCCCTAATCCTGAATTGTGTCTGATTAACCCTTTCATGCCCTTTTGTGTCCACACTTACGGCTCCTTTTAAAATCACGTCCAGATCACCGTAAGTGAAAGTAACCCTCTGTAGAATGAAGATTTCATGTTCTCAAATTCCACTAAACTAAAAAACATTTTAACTAACCTGAAGATTTAACTGCAAATTGTTGTTTTTTTTGTGTGTAAATTCTGTATGTTCAGAAAACAACATATCTCCAGCACTACATCTTTTACAGCTGAACGTTAAATGCTTTGGACATTAAAGGTGACCTACTGTATTATGTGGAAATTCACACTATTGAGCCATTTTACACATTCAGGATGGGTCGCCAGTGTGTGTGTGTGTGTGTGTGTGTGTGTGTGTGTGTGTGTGTGTGTGTGTGTGTGTGTATGTGTGCGCACGTACATAAAAACATGAGAAAGAAACATGTCTTGCTTTTCATCCTTTTTCCCCAATTTTCTTTTGGCCAGGATTTAAACAGGCCAATCAGATTTTCCCCCTATTGTGACCTCATATAAGAAGACACCCCTTCCCCCCAGTTTGTTGCTCAGCTTTGGTGTTCTTTTGTGGCAGCAGTTGGACACACATTAAAAATCACACACATTGGGGGGGAGGGGGGGGGGCTCTGTGACCTGTGTTAACTTGTTAAAGAAATAGTAAAATATGGGACCTTTAAAAAATTATTTCAGGTGTGGCATTTTAACCTTGGACAATCCATTTTTTTTTTTTTAAATATATTTGATATCAAGTTATTTCATTATATAAGTCAAAATTCATACAGCACGCAGTTTAAAGGGAAAAAAAACAACAACAAAAGAAAGTCTAAAGCATATGCCTATAGGAAGGACGTTCAAGTCAAACCGGGACTTGTGATGAAATTATGGAGAGAAATAAAGTTAGTTTTTGAGTTCTCTTATTCTGTGCAACCAAAAGTCCCAGTTTTATTCAAATGCCCCTTTGTAATTAATATATACATGAAAGGGTTTTCAAAAAGTAGCTTGATTTGTTTTGTTTTTTTTCTTCACTAGCATGACAATTATTATACGAGAGGTCTGTAGCATCAACGAATGGTCCGAATGATTCCATGATCGCTTTTGCATAACCCATGATGTGTTAAAGCGATAAGAGAAGAGAGACAGATCTAAGTCTAGGAGATGCGTAACTGTGTTTCAGATGAGTAATAATAAAATAACACAGTTTTCATTCTGGAATGTCCCTATAAGATACACAGGAATAAACAACGTGCGCATTAGTACTCTTTACGTGATTAATATGCATCTAAAAATTTTTTTTTTTTACTGCAGGATGAACCAGAAGAGTTAAGACGTGCATACGTTTTGTTTTGTTACGTGACGTATCCGTGTGTGCCGTGAGCAGCCGATGCCCTTTGGTTTGTTTTAAACAGAAGTACAGCATTAAGGGCTGAAACAGAGGGTGTGTCTGTAATATCTGTAACATATCGACACGAGAATGTGAGAACCGAGTTCAAATCATCATGCACCGCTCGAACACGTGAGGTGCGATGCCTTCCTGAGAAAAGCTAAAAAAAAGAGGGCACGTGGTACATGTGTCTGAGTGAGCAATACAGAGAGACTGAGATAGAGAGGGTGAGAATGAAAGCCAAGTGAGACGCGAGTTGTTCGCAGCACCGTGTGAAAAAATCCTGTCTTTGTTCGGAGCGCACGGGCAGATACGGCCATCCTGTCGGGTTTTTTTGTTTTGTTTTTCTGTTAGTGGCATGGAGCAGGCGGAGTTTAGACGGTTTTCCGTGCGGTCAGAACTCGGACGATGCAGCCGACGCCTCCTGCGGCGAGAGCCTGAGGGGAGAAGAAACAAACACATGGCGGATATGAGCGTTCAGAGTGCAATGGTTTATACGCTGTACACTCACTGTCTACTCATGCAATCTAATCTAATCTAATCTAATCCAATCCAATCAGCCGTCCATGCAGCAGCAAGACATCATTAAATTACAGGACGAGATGAAGGAAAAGTCTTTGGACTCGATATGATCATCTGCTGTTGCTGTCCATCCAGTGCAAGCTTGAATGAGTGTGTGTGTGTCCTGAGATGCTTTTCTGCTCAACACGTTTGTAGAATTCAAGTCTGGTTGAATTTTCTACTAATGATAACAAACAAGGGTTTAATAATCTGTGTCATGCAATCTACAGATCCTGGCTGTAGGTACTGTACATACTGTAGAGCAGATCTTTGTTTTGCACAATCTCTCGCCTTCCTTTCTTCTCTTTCTTTCTGCGCTTCTATATTTTATTCCAGACGCCGTACACAATTGCACTGTATATACAGTAAAGCCAATAAAGATAATCTTAGCGAACAGGTCATATATATAATTCAATTGACTTCAGTATAATGAGTTTAACATTGGTCACTGTCGCAAAGCGGCGTCACAGACTGAAAAAACAAACCAATTGGAAATCAATTAGAAAAAGTATGGACTATGAATATCAGTTTGTTCCGGATGAGCAAGCCAGGGGGCGATGTTGGCAAGGAAAAACTACCTGTGATGGCAAAAGGAGGGAACTCATTCTCATTTGGGTGATGTTATGACCTGGTATAACATGACCCTGGTATTTAACATGACTAAGGCTGTGAGTGTTACGTATATACACGTTGTATACACTCGGGAGGATGCTGTTATAGAAAAAGCAGTTACAGCGTCCTCCCATGCCATCACTGATATAAACCTCGCAGGTGGAACTACTGTCAAAGTTCCTGAAAACCGATTTCAGTTTAAATCAGGATCAACCGGGTCGTGCTTTGGATCAGAACCGGAACGCGGTACCTTTTCGTGCCACTGGAGCAGGATGGCGCTGCTGTTTTCCGAAGGCCGCTCGAAGCCCTTGTAGATGTACTTCATCAGCAGGTCGACGCCGTTCTTATCCAGAGACTGCACTCCTTTCTCGATGTCGCTGGCCTTGAAGGCGCTGAGCACTTTCAGCACCAGTCCTTCAGCACGGTCCTGCACACACAGACACCAACAAACTCGCTCAAGTTCTACGTCCACCACGCCACGCCTTGTTACTATGGAAACTATGGAATATGGTGTCAGAATAGACAGACTAAACTCTCCACACACCTTGACAGCCTGGTTCTTCGTATTGATCGGTGGGTTTTTCAGCACCGCCTGCAGCGCTCCCATGAGGTTCCCTTTACACACCGGAGTTAAGGGATACAGACGATTAAAAACAACAAAGCAAAAAAACAAGTGGCTTTGGTCAGAGTACAAAGGGTGTGAGAACTCCAAACATGAACTCAATCAGATACAGGAAGTAAGACTTAGTGTCACCCACAATGGTCATATATGGAGAAAAAATCAACTTCCTTAACTTACTGACAAACACACACACACAGATAGAGAGAGTTTACAACCACATAGTGTCATTAGCTCTACTGTAATTTCTAAGTCAGAAAATAATGTGAGTCTATTGCAACATTGCAGGAGCAGCAGAAAAGCATTATCGGCTTAATTTACACCATGAAACACTGTAGAAGTGGAAGAAGAAAAACACACACACACACACACACACACACAGCTTGTTATGTTAGTTAGGAATGCAGTGGTGAGGCATGTCTAGACATCCACCAGGGTCTAAATCACATCTTCGCTGAACATGGATAAGATCAGGGTGTGGAACTCAAAGGATCGAACCCTAGATCAAAGCGCAGGAATTAGAACTCGATACAGGATGAAAGAAAAAGAACAGCACCGTGAGACAGATGTTGTGTTCAGCAGCACATTTACTGTACAGCTCTATGGAGAGATGATCTGGTCAGTCTGCAGGCCTGAGTCACTTCATTATCACTTCTAAGAAATCAAGCATGCATTCTATTACAATATCACTAAAGAAGCTCTACGTTACACTAATACAGTGTCAGTTACAGTACGCATGTGTACGTGTATATATGCTGTAAGCAGCAGTAAAGCCGAAGCCACAGAAGGATATTGTCTGATGAGCGAGTCCACCTCCGCTTCATCCGGACCCTGCTGGTTCTCCGCTCCGTCATCCTCGTCTACGAACTTGTTCTCGTCGTATTCATCCACGTCCACTTTGCGGAAGCGGTCGGACACCGTGTTCTTCGACATGACGATCGATCAGCGCGCCGCCTAGAATAACGCTCGCGCATCCGCTACACCAGGGAGTCACAGCAGCTGGACTGACGCGCGCGCTTCCTCATAGCGCTCACTTCCGCGTCCTCGCGCCGCCTAGTGGACGAAACGGCGAACTGTTTACCAATATGGACCAAGTCATGTGCAGAACACACGGTCCTTTGAGGTCCAACATGCACGATAGCATTTTATTCGATCTTTTTGAATATACCATCAATGTTAAATTATTTATTTGTCTGTTTTAGTTTAAATCCCTTTCCTTCACATTTTCTTTGATTTTCCCCCTGCTCCATCGCTCACTCGCTCCCCGTGCTTTGTGGGTTTCCTCCGTGTACTCCGGTTTCCTCCCACAGTCAGAGGACATACACACTGTAAACCCTAATGCTCAAAGTAATTAAACATGTTGAGTACTGTTAACTTAAATCATTATAATTAGTTCAAATTAATAGACCTTGATGAGTATTTAGACAAATTTCAGTTCGTGGAACGAGCTTCCTCTAGATGTCCGACGACTCAAGACGTACCAAAAAAAAAAAAAACTCTTCCAAGTTGTGTTTGACTAATGGCACTTAGTTATTAACCTAGTTAACCCAGTGTAAGTATCTATCCAGTGATGTAAACTTTAAAAAACTTTTTGTAAGTCGCTCTGGATAAGAGCGTCTGCCAAATGCCTAAATGTAAATTTGATATTTTAAGTAATTGTAAGTACTTAAGTAACAGTAACCGTCACCTTAAAATTCCACCGACTTAAAATCTTTCATACCAGTGATTTTGTGTCTGATGTCATCAGGGCAATAGGGCACTGGTGGCTCAGTGGTAGGTGTTTCGCCTGCCATGTGAAAGGCCCAGGTTCGATTCCCAACAACTGGATGAAGTGCCTGTCCCAAACCCAGATAAAATGGGAGAGTTGCATCAGGAAGGGCATCTGGTGTAAAACCTGTGCCAATCTTGTGTGCGGACCGGGTTGTCTGCTGTGGTGACCCATTGCCGGGAGCAGCCGAAAGACCAACAACAGTTTATTTCATTTGCAACAACTAAACAAAATTATAATTGCTATTGAATAGTATGAGTTAGGCTACTCAATAATGCAAGTAAAAAATGATTAATATGAATGAGTACAACAAACTCAAAAACTGATAGTTCTGTTTACTTAAAATTGGAAACATCATTACATTAAAAAATTTATGTAACTGATTAACTCAAAATTTTTAAAGTTTTGTCAACTTATTCAGGTTTACAGTGCAGATTAGGTAATAATTGGCGTTCCCAAATTGCCTGTAGTGTGTGAATGTTGCATGCGTGTGTGTGTGTGTGTGTGCTGCGATGGATTGGCACCTCGTTCAGGGTGTACCCTGCCCATCTCCTGGGATAGGCTCCAGGCCTCCCGCGACCCTGTAAACAGGATAACGTGGTATAGACTCTAAGTGGGTGAGTGAGAATTATAGCTTGTTGTGTCCGCTGTACTTCGATGCACTTACTGCATGAGCCCTAACGACGAGAGACGGACAAACATACACGCATACATAATGTGTCTCATATTTAAAACGTTTGGGCAGTGTCAAAAAGAGCCAATCGTTTTATGACATAAAGACACCCGCAGAGGACAGGAAATACATTTGCAAGCGTTATCACATAAGGCGTCAGAAAGCAAAATAAGTGGGTTCTCATCATTTTATAAAATCTTACAAGGTTACTTTCTTCCTATGCATGAGGAAGTGAAAGGCATCAAGCGGTTTCACACTATCAAATTAGGGAAATCTTTCTTTAAAATCCTTGCAAAGATCGTTCCGACCACGATCCTTCCACAGAGTGTCCACGAATCATCAACAACACCTCTGAGGATGCAATGTGGAGGACAAGTAAACCCCATGCCAAAGGAGATTGCTTCATGCATTTACAAAAACAGGTGAAAAGGGTTTTAATGTGCCTGAGAGAGAGCACAATGATCCTCTATCAGCTTCGATAAGCGTGGGAATGGCCTGGAGCATGCTCGGGGTGTTAATAATTAAACTAAATAAATAAATAAAGTGGTAGCCAGTAATAAACAAAGCAGCATGATATAGTGGTTTGGAATTTATTTTAATGACTGACTTTTAATAACTATTAATAGTTAGTGTATTTAAAAACATTTCAATCGATTTAAAACAAAATATTATGATTCTGGCTCATTCATATATATTCTTATATAGTCCATTATTACCATTTTACTGCTAATATAAAAAATAACTATTGTTATCTCCTTAAAGGAAGACCTACGACTACTTCCGGTCATCCGCTGGTCACGTGACTGTCAGGCGTCGCTATGATAGGTGCGGAGTGCGCGCTGCGTTCATGCTGCCTTGTAACCAGTAATTCCCGTTATAGAAATGACGTCCTTTTCCCACTTTTGTGTGTTCGACGTACGAAGTAATTAAGGTTTAACATGAGCAGCAGTTTCTAAAAAAAAAAATAATAAAAAAAAAGATCTAAGGTTTCAGTCTATAAGCAACTTAATAACATTATCTTTTCCATCATGATCACGGCCAAAGTCATTATTAAAGAACATTTATTTTAAGCATATTAGTAACTCCAAAGATGATTTTGAATTTTGAACAACATTGAAGAATTCTATATTTTAAAAAATGGATAAAAGTTTTCGCCCATAATTTTTCCACACACAAAATATGTTGACATAAAAATGTAACAATGTTTATTTGCCCTAAACATTTACCACACACACACACACACACACACACACACACACACACACAAGGTTGGCAGGTCTTTTTTGTATTTGACACATTCAGCCCCTAAAGCAGAGTCTTGAAACTCAGGGGGTTTAACAATAATAGTAAGAATTTTCTGATAAAAAAAAAAAAGATAACAATATACCTAAATTATCCATCTTACATCTTGCATCTAAATCTAGAAGAGTCTTGCACCTCCAGGTTCTGGGTTCGATTCCCATGGTCTGTAATGCAATTGCCTGTAGTGTGTGAATGAGTTTTTGTGTGTGCCATGCAATAGATTGCCACCCTGTTCAGCGTGTACATCGCCCCGTGCCCTAAGTCCCCTGGGACAGACTCCAGACCCCCACAATCCTATAAATGATAAAGCAGTATAGACGATGAGTCAGTGAGAGTTGGGTGAGAACCAATGCCTTTTCCAGCATGATGGAGCAACTTGCCATAAGGAAAAAGTGGTAACCAAGTGGAGCGGGGAACAAAATATCAAAAAGTTTGGGTTCATGGCCATAACTCCTCACACCTTAATCCCACTGAGAACTTGTGATCAGTCCTCAAGAGGCGGGTGGACAAACAAAATTCCACAAATTATGACAAACTCCAAGCATTGATTATGCATGAATGGGCATGTCAGGATGAGGGAGAATCACAGAGGTCTTGAAAAACACTGCAAATATTGACTTTTTGCACAAAATTAATGTAATTGTTAAGCCTTTCGGGGCTGATCGGACCTCTCTCACTCACTCTTCACCCTCCTGCCATCTGGAAAAAGTTAGACGACTGCCCGTGACCTTAGAATAAAAGACTATTATTAGGAAATAAATACGAAAAAGAAAATAGAAGTAAATTTTTATGAAAAATATAAGAAAAATAAGAAAAACTTAGATGTACAATATAGAAAATATATAATTATGGAATTTTTGTATGGGAATGAAGTTGTATATAAATAGAAGTTGTATATAAATAGAAATGTCCAGGGGGTGTGCAAATATGCCTGAAAGAATTTTCCTGAAAGAATACCTGATCTTCTCTTTTTGCAATATATATTTTACTTGCTATTTGCACAAAATATTTTTTAAATCATTGCTGCTACTTCAGGAATGTCAAATGTTTACTGTTTCTCCTCCCACTACCTCAACTCATACCTCACTACTGCAAAAGTACCGAAACGTGTTACGTTGTTATTTGTCACTCTGTAGCTAGGTAGTATAGAAATAGTTTTTGGTTAACTAAAAAAAAAAATGTAAATCTGTCATATCTGAACTAGTCAGCTAATTAGGTCTCTTAGTTAGCTAGCTGGATCCGGTAGAGTTGTGTTGTTAATTTATGTTGTTGCATGTATGTAGAACCTTGGTCCCGGAGGACCGTTGTTTCACTGTGTACTGAACTGTATATGGTTGGAATGACAATAAAAGCTTGACTTGACTTGACATGATTGAAATATCTAATCCTTCAGTATACAATAATATAATCTGACAAAAAGATCTAAAAACAAATAAAATAATTAAAATAATAATAATAATAATAATAAAACAATGAAGCAGCAGATATTGTGAAAATTAATATTTGTGTAATTCTCAAAACTTTTGGCCATGTAGTATACAGTATCTGTTGTTAAAACGTTATAAACAAAACAACAACAAAAAGAAATACCCAGAGGCGACCAGCAGGGGGCTGTGAGTAAATCAGTGTTGTAGTTAAACACAAGCTCAGCCCGTGATTAGCACTCGACTCCCAGATAAAAATCAAAATCAAAATCAAAACAAACCGTCAATTCACAATTCGACATTGTGAATCAAATATAATATATTATAATGTCAAATAAAACCGCACGAACTATAACAACACCGACAAGTCACTAGCAGGACGCTTTGACGAAAACATTCTGGAACGCGCATGAACGCGCATGCGCAGAAAGCACGGAGCGGAGTAGAACGCCGCCATGGTGGCTTGACGTCACTTCATAAACAGAAGGAGCTGGTTGAAAACATGACCCGTTTCTGGAACGCGCATGCGCAGAAAGCACGGAGCGGAGTACAAACGCCGCCATGTTGGTTTGACGTCACTTCATAAACAGAAGGAGCTGGCAGTTGAGCAGCTGAAGTGGTCTGACCTTGAATACCTTAAATAGCAGCTCTGGATTAGTGTTTGGACTTTTAAACGAGCTTTTGTGTCATAGAATATAGTGTGCTGTTATAGAATGGCTGAGAAACTCCAAGCACTGAAGCAGCAGGTCTGCACTTCCATTGATGATGCCAAGGACAAACTCCATCAGTTAGGAGATGCGATCTGGCATTGCCCAGAACTTGCATATGAGGAAAGACAAGCCCATGACACTCTGGTTCGCTTTTTCACACAGGAGAAAGGATGGACGGTGGAGGCACACTATAAACTAGACACAGCTTTCCGGGCCACATGGGGACCAGTAGGTGGTGCAGGTGTTGGGTCTGTGGTTAAAATTGGGTTCCTGTGTGAGTATGATGCTCTGCCCTCTATAGGCCACGCGTGTGGCCACAACCTGATTGCGGAGAGCGGAGCTGCGGCAGCGGTTGGCCTGAAGGCGGTCCTGGAGTGTGGGGAGGCGTGGCCTGTGCCAATCAAGGTGTGCCAACTAAGCATGGATGTCTGGCTTGTTACTCTATCATCTAAACTAGTGGTTCTCAGCTTTGTTCTTGGAGGAACATTCATCTTCTATACCGCTTGTCCTGTGTACAGGGTCGTAGAAGGCCTGGAGCCTATTATTCAATTCAATTCAATTCAATTTTATTTGTATAGCGCTTTTAGCAATAGTCATTGCCTCAAAGCAGCTTTACACAATCAA
>JAQMYG010000012.1:32977515-32989020 GCA_030014215.1 Clariallabes teugelsi
TTCATTAAAAATCCTACAATGTGATTTTCTGGATTTATTTTCTTATTGTGTCTCTCATAGTTGAGGTATACCTATGAGGAATATTACAGGCCTCTCTCATCTTTTAAGTGCGAAAATAAAATGTTACTAAGTTTTTACTAATTTACAGCTCTGGAAAAAAAATAAGAGCCCACTGTAGAAAACATCTGGAATGTCATTAAGGGGAAGATGGACGGTCACAAACCATCAAGCAAAGTTGAACTGTTTGCTTTTTTGCAGAAAGAGTGATATAAAGTTACCCAACAGCAATGTGAAAAACTGGTGGAGAGCCAAAACGCATGAGAGCTGTAACTCAAATCGGGGTTTCTTAATGCTATTTATCCAAAGCATTAACACAATTTGTTTACAAATAATTTGAATTTTTGGCTCTGCAAATACTGCATGATCTTGGGTTATTTTGATGTGTTGTGATGATGTCATTTCCTTTGAATATACACTCTAAATAACAATAGTTATATTTTGAATTTAGGAGAAATATTATCAGCAGAACAAAACTGTTCATCTCACCAATACCTACACCTGTAAGAGAAAAAAAGGAACAGATTATTTTGCAGTGGTCTCTTTTTTTCCAGAGCTGTATTTGACTGATTCATTTTTACAAAATGTAGCAATGAAGTTTTCAAATTCTTTGAGATCTATATATTTTTTTCTTTTAAAAAATTTTGCTACTGCGTCACTCATGGAAATACACAGGGTGTTCAAATCAAACTGGGACTTTTAATTTTAAAGAATAACAGAACAGTTATGAGAGTAAAAACTCACTTTATTTCTCTACTGTATATAATCCGCTGCTACACTAATGCACTTATCCCAGTGTTTCACTAGCTCTTGGATACCATCAAAGTAGGAAGTTTTCTCAGGACGCCGAAGCCATGATCAGACTGCCTGCTTCACGTCTAAAATGCTGGCCTCCCAGGAACTCCTTTAATGGCCCAAGCATGTGGAAATGACTTAGAGCGAGGTCAGGACTGTATGGGGAATGTGGCAATAACTCCCAGCTGAGTTCCTGTAGTATACAAGTGATGTTTTTTGAATGGTTGTGTGTACGGTTCCCACAGACAGATGCGTCTCTGCCACAAGTAGGTGACAAGTTCTTAGATCATCAATGATCAGGCGTTCCACACGCTGAGTGGTCACTTGGGCGGGATCGTCACTCACAGCCTTTTTTAAAATGTTTATACCATTCACGTTTGACTTGAGCTGAGGATCTTATCACTGTAATGTGGTTGAAGTCTTCTGTAAATGTTACGGTTTTTACGGCTGACTTGGGAACACGCAGCAATGTGTTGGAAATCCTTCTTTAATGAGGTTTGAATTCTCTCCATTGTTTAAATTGACAACTCAATTAAATGGACGTTGTGCCGTTTTTCATTTTCAACTGACATGTTTAGAATTGTGACAGTATTTGTTTTTTAAAAATAGAAATTACAAGATGATTCCACAACTTATTGTCCCCTACTTGAACAGGGAAATTTTTTTTTTATAAAATAAGAATAACTTTTAATTGTTTGAGATTTGTTTCACAAAGCCAAGGTATTAAATATCAGCTATTAAAACAAAAATGTGTTCTGTGTCTTATGTGTTCAGCATATTTCCTGCAGTCATTTTATGCTCAGGAAGTAAAATAGATGCTTATTTCAATGAAGATCAGATGAGTGACTTTGTCTTTGAATATTATACATAATCATTTGCCTTAAGAATGCCTTGGGTTGTTTTAGTATTTAGCGTCATTGTGCATAAGTAGTGTGAATTCTCGTCCAGTAGATTTTAAAGTGTTTACCTGAACATGATTTTGTCTGCTTTTAGTCACATCTTCAATAAATACGAGGGAATAATTACATATGATATGGGATTTCATGTGGGGTTTCTTCCCCTCTCGATACTCTTCTCTTCCCGTCATTCTGTTTTCAAAGTTGATCTGTCCACAGATTCGTTTCTTTTCCTCCAATAGTTTTTGCTTTACGCACGATCTCATACTCTCAGACAAAGTTTCAGATGTTTTTTCAGGTCCCACTTTAATTTCACAGTTAATTCTTAGGATTGTCATATAGTCATAGACAAATTATCTCATTCTTTATTCATGATTAAATAAACAAAAATGACATTCAAATATCAAATACAGATAAAGCTGTATTCATTGAGTCAATATATTAAAGCTAAGCATTATGACCAGCCTAAAGCTTTATAAAGTCAGGATTCATATAAGAATGTACAGTATATTGGTTGGTNNNNAAAATAGATATAGATATATATAGATATATATATATATATATATATATATAAACTATGACCAAAAAAAAAATCCAGATACTTCACTTGTTACCGAAAGACTAACTTTGATCAATGTTCACATCTAGTTCTAGTTTAATACAGTACAATTATAACGAGCTGTAAGGATTACGCGTTATGGAAATGGCATGTCGTTATGGCAACTGACTCAAATATGCAACAACGTTTCCTTGTGCCAAAATACGGGACCCAGTACAAAAGCTCAAACAAGCCAATTACATGTTAAATATGAGCATTTACACTCCGTAATGTAACAAAAAATAAAAAGACATCAGACAACAACAACAAGAATAATAATAATAATAGTAAAAAATATAGTGTTAAGATTGAAAACCTAGGTATGTGTTTAAAACAGAAGCACATGTAAGCTTTAGGTAGCTTACGAAAGTCTTTCTGTCAGGACTGTCTCTCAGGACAATAATCAGTCTCAGTTTCATTTTGTAAACACGACCGAGCAAAGAACCCAATCCTATTCTTCCTGTACGTGAAAACTCCCAACCTGTGTACAGCTTCACCAGCGTTCCATCCTCGTCTTTATAAATAGTGAAAGAAGTTAATACACATGAACAAAACACCCCCCCCCCCAAAAGGTTCTGGTACAAGCTGCTATTAAAACTTGTATCAGTATAAAACTCTCTTATCATCATCATCGCTCTAATGAGCGACTCTGTCCCCATGAGTCATGGTCTAGACCACACCCAAAACGACTGGGTGTTAACACTCGGGTCAGCGTCGGACTGGATATTGCATAAAATGTTGATCAAGCAGTTCGGAGATGGCCGGAGCTTGTGCCATAGTCGTGATGTGTCTGTGTGGGTTCTCGAGCAGGTTCTCAGGCTTTTGGTCTGTAAACACACCGGGATATAGTAGAGCGGAGCAGATAGCAAGCCGGCGTCTTATCCGGGTTTCTCTCGATATTCCGTAATAGCTTTCCATAGCTTGCACAGGATTCCACCTCTGTGTGTGTCAAGAGAGAGAGAGGGAGGGAGAGGTCATTATCAATATACACATGCACACAAATACACAGAAACTCATACATTTATACATAACTTTATAAAATAATAATAATAATAATAATAAAAACTCACTTTAATCTCAGACTTTTCAGGTCGTCCCTGGTGACGCAGTGAAGGATGTCGTCCAGAGTGTAGTCCTCTGTTACAATCTACAGTAGGAGAAACGCAGAATCAACTGTAATTTTTACATTTTTTTTAATTTTGGGAACGACATTAATATTGATAATAAAGATGGAGATAGACATTACCCTGTCTATGGCGTCTGCGTCAGCTCCTTGTAACCTGAGCCATTTGAGCAGCTCGGGGTCAGCCTCACCTTCAAATGAACTCGGAGTACTCACTGAAGGAGGGGCGATGTCTGCGTTGAGGAAGAACAACAACACGCAATTAAAACAAACGCTCGATTAAAACGAGGGGGGCGTTCAAGTGAAACCGGGACATGTAATGACATTTCAAAGAATCCATTAATAACGACGACTGATCACGGCTCCGGTGTACTGAGAAAACTATCTACACCTTGGCACTAGTGAAACTAGTCAAGGGAGTCTTTACTTCCATAACTGTGTCCTGGTATTTTGCATAATCAAAAGTCCAGGTTTGACTTGAACGCCTTCATTTAATAAAATAGCAAAATCCATTCATTAAGATGCAGCATAAAGTTAACACCACTTTGTGTAATTATGATTGCATCACTGTAACAATAGTGTGTGTGTGTGTGTGTGTGTGTGTGTATGTACTAACCTATGGTTTCAGAACGAGTTCTCAGAAGTTTAATCTCCCTCTCTCTCTCTTCCAAAACCTGATGAAGTATACACTGATACTCTCTTTCCCTCTCCATCAACTCCTCTAACAACCTGAAACACACACAAGTCAACTGTGTGCTGCTTTTATTTGATCAACAACCAAACATTATAATAATAATAATTAGACGAATAATTAGAAGAGATTCCCAGCTGCACCTGTTGGTCTCGAGCTTCATGCGGCCGAGTTCCATGCTGACGGAGCGCTGCGCGGTTTGGGATTCCGAGACGGTCGAACTGAGCGTGCTCACTCCGGACGTGGCCACCGTGTCATCGTGGTTGGCGATGGTCGAGTTTCTGCGCTTGTTGCTGAGGCTTCCGTGAGGGATGACATCGTCATCCACGTTCTCCTGGTCGGCAGCGTCGCTTTCGGATGCCAAGCTGAAGTGCGGCCTGAGCTCTGAGTAAAAAAAAAAAAAAGCGTTTTTAAAAAGATACATACTCAAATAAATAATAAAAAATAAAAACCAAACTGTAATTACCTGGCACCAGGATGGTGATGGCGGTCTGGACGGCTTTCCGGACGATGTTATCCAGAGCGAACATCCAGTGAGGTTTGATATTGTGATTGCGCAGCACTTTGTTCATCTGCATGTAAACATCAGCATTATTGTATGTAAAGATTTGCGACTATCTGATATGCCAAGCTCACTATGCAAAGTGAACGGATCCCTATAGGAAAATTCGTTTTGTGTCACGTGACGATGAAACCGTTATAACTCCCAGACGGTTTGACCAAACTCCCCCACTTAAAGTTTCAACAAGGCAGGTGACCCAGCTCTCAGGGTTGATACAAGTGCTGTGTGCGTGTCTGAGTGATTTTGTGAGAGAAAGAGAAAGTTGTTTTCTCCATCATAAAATGCGGTTTGTTTTCTGTGAATCGAGTTTGGAGCAAGTCAGCGGCTATATTTGTAGGGGGTAATTATTTCTGATGGGATTGATTTTTTTTCCAGCGTAGTGGAAGTTTTCAAGCTCTTCGATGTGACATGTGTCGGACCAAAAATAAGTGAGCTAGGAATCACATGAATTTGTTTGTGACAAGACAAAAAACTGACTTTCCCACAGGAACCTGTTCATTTTGCATAGTAAGCTTGACCTACTTTTTAATTCAGTCCTAAATCGTAAAAAACTACGGGGTTTTTGAAAAACAACCTGTCCTATTCCTTAGAAAAGTAATAGCACACAATTCCAGAGGGGCACTAAAAGAATAACAATTCAAAATTATCTAAATAATTGTAAAGAATTAGATTTATAATTGTATTATTTCTATAATTTTTTTTATTTCTATCTATCTATCCATCTATGAATATATCCATTATCTTTTAATATATAAGACAGATTACACTCACACAGTGCTTTGGTCAGATCTTTCTGTAATAATTCTTTGGCATGTTCAATGGTGGAAATTCATAAATAAATAAAGTATAGTACAGCATTATGGCCAGTAGGTGGCATTATTATAAAAGTAAAAGACAATCTTTAAGGGACGTTGTAGAATTTTTCTTCTTATAAAAAAAACAAATCGAGTTGTTCTTCTTATCAGAGTACGTACATCACTTAATCTTCACTCAAGATAAAAACCAAAAGTCCCTGTATGGGCCTTAACCATTTATCATCAATCAATGATACTATATATATCTTAGATGTGTGGAACAAAATAGTATTAATATTTATATTCCTGTCGCCTCATACGCAATTTAAAAGCATTTCTTTAAACAAAATATAGAAGAATACAGAAACATATACTCCCTCTATCTCTTCCATACAAAATTGTTAATATTAATACCCAAGATAAAATGAGACAATATTGGGTGTCCTGAGTATGGAAAAGCACCTGATTTGTTCACCATATGTACATCTAATGTTTATCAAACCTAACTCTTTAAATGATATTTGCAGATAAGAAGATAAACCAAGACTCACCGCATCCTGGAAGCCGAACAGCACCACCTGCAGTTGGCTGATAGCGACGCTGTCGAAGTCCAGCTCCAGTTTCAGCTGTGACAACGTGTTGGCAATGATCTTTCTATCAGCCATTCGTACAAAATCCCCCAGGCTGGCCACCAGAGTGGAAATGTGCTCGTGCGTTAGCTTGGTCTCTTCTGTACCCTATAAAGCCAGAGTGTCAATGAGGTTGGGGTCATGGTTATTTTAACGGTTATCTCATCTGAATACAGTATATATAAAAAGATAATTCACCTGCATTAGTGCTTCCTGCAAGTTGCTGACTATTTTGTCTCTGTCCTCAGTAAGGATGCGGTGCAGAGTTGCCCTGCGCTCACTATCCTTTCTTAGCATAAAGAAGCCAGGGTCCTTCTCTTCTGGAGACGGAGGGGCACTGTGGTCCTCAAACTGCTCCACTGGGATGCTAAAGAACACACACTCGTCAGCCCAGCAGATTGAAACAGTGACGTTGTCACTATTTTACATCTCAAATCAGTGTCTGTAGGGTTGTCTCTATTGTCTCCGTTTCTACTCTTCTCTGTAGTTACCTAAGGAAGAGCGAACGATGCCCTTTGACCTCTCTCTCACTAAGGCACTTCATGCTGGGCTTGAAGACAAAGGGGTTGGCGCTCAGTTCGTTGTCTGGAGAGACAGAGCCGTATTCGCTGCTGCTGCTTGTGTCCTCAACCACCACTGGAACAGGGAGCGAGATGCTGCGCACGTATTCTGGCAAGACACAGCAGGGATTAGGATCCAGTTACAGTTTCTTAATTACAGTAAAGCTTATTGGTTTCATTAATAAATAGCATAGTCTGAAGGGTTTAGCAGACTCACCACTTGCTGGGGTCAAAGCTAGAAAAACACAAATAAGAAAATACATTAAAATTGTTTTCAAATGATACAAAGGACACATATTAAAAAAACAAAACAAAAAGTTTTCATGAGATGTCTCCAAAACAACTCTGTTAATGTCCAAGCTGAAATAGAATCAAGATCCTGCATTAATACTTGATTTTCTCCTTTTTAATTAAAACGCACAAATTCAGTGTTTGTATCTTGAATTAAATTGCCCCCGAACAGCCCTTTGTGGAAGTGCGCTTTCCGAGCCAATCGGAACAGTGGGACCATGAAAGTCCATATTGTGGACTTTTAAATATAAAAAGACATATTAAGCATTTTACACACATTTTCAGCGAAAAAAAATTAATGTAAGGGGTGTATCCTTAATATTTAGTGATATAAAAGTTAAAACAACTAAGATCTGAAGTAGTTAAGGAAGCCCGGCTGAATATCTAAAAAATTAGCCAGATTGCTAACCTAGGTTAATCTGACAGGATTTCTGAGGAAATGTTTACAGTATTACTGCTGACGCTTGCCACATTAGCAGTAGCCACTTCATTCAGTATAAACTGCATAAACATCAAATGTGATTAAAAAAAAAAAAAAAAAACATAGACCATAAGATAATCTGTAATTTTGGTCAAAACGTTTGTGCTAATGCTTTAAACATAGCTAACTAAAGCTAAGCTAATAGTATTTTCCCTGCTAATGTTCACCATTTGTAAGTACGTAATAGAATAAAATAGACTAACAGGATTTCAGAGAGAATGTTTAACCAATTTTGTTCGTTGTACATTGCTGTACAGCTGTAGTTTTAGTCACAATCTTAACGGCTAACGCTAGCCATTTATTTAACGCAAGATAATCTGACAGGATTTGTAAAGCACTGTTAAAGTAATTTTCCAAAATCTTTACAATCCTCACTGATAATGCTTAGCGTATAGCTAACATTGCCTGACAATCCGACAGGATTTCTGAGATTATGTTTAAATTATTTTGTTCACAATCTGCTCTGCAAATCCTAGCCAGTTATCGCTCCTAAATTAATCCAACAATATTTCTGAAGAAAATTATCATTCATTTTGCTGACAGAATTCGCTGCTAATGCTATGCACACAAGCGGTAAAACCAGAACAGGATTTCTCAAAGAGTGTTTAAGCAAATTTTGTTCATTGTACAAACAGTTTACAATCCTTAATCTAATCTGTAAAATACAAATCTGTAATTTCGCTGGCTAATGCTATCGACAGATCTACCACGAGCTAACCTGACAGGATTAGATAAGATAATGCCTAAACAATTTTCCAAAAGCTTCACATCTTAACTGAAATTCCAAGCCTTGTACTGCACCTAGCATAAGATAACCTAACAAATAATTTAGATAAATTTGTTTACAATGATTACCGCTAATACTAGCCACGTAGCTAACCTGACAGGATTTGTAAAAGGATGTTTTTTTTATTGTCAGCTAAGAAAAGAAAGATGATGATCACAAACCACACCGACTTTCTTTTAATTGGTAAAATAGTGATCTGTACAGTTCAACACAACTTACGTACTTATGTACATGCACACTACAAAGCAGCACACCTGTAAAGTTGTTGCCTTTGGCTTTTTTCTTGCGAGACGTGACTGTAAGGAACTCATGCATGAGCAGCTCGTTGGCTGAAGCGCGCAGGTCCGGGTCCGGCTCGAAACAGCGCAGAATGAACGCCTTGGCCTCAGACGACATGGTGTCTGGAATTTCCGGATGGATCTTAAACATTCCTACCTACACACACACACATAGACAAGGAAATATGAACACACAAGCTCAGGCACTTCATGGCTTCATAAAACGCATATTTTATTTTATTTTTAGTCACAAACCAGCAAAGCCTTTATCACATCTCAGCCTTTACTGCTGTGTTCTCTCACTGAACGCATGGGATTATGAGCAATCCTGCTTTTTTTTTTTAGTAATACTGACCCCACATGGTTGAGGAACGTACAGTTCAGCCAAAGAAATGGGTCTGAATTGATAACAATCGTATACTGACAATAAACTGTGTGGTTTTAAGAGGCATGACGATGTTTATTTATATTGTTTGGATTTCTTTCTTTTAAAATGTCCATGGAATGTTCAGTAGTATCTCAAAACTGTTTTCATGTTCTCAGGAACTTCCAGTAGTTCCAGTTACATCAGGTGATAGTAAGAAAGTTAAACAATGTTATCTGATTTTTTTTTTTTTTTTCATAATCATTGCTACTACAGACTGCTCTCTGCTGATGTGTAGAAAACACACAGGTTGTGTTTCGTGTCCTGGTGTGCACTAATTGATCTTACATTCCTATCTCTCCTCGCTGAAGTTGATGCATTTAGCGTCTTTAGCTAGCTAACGGTTTCCTTAGCACAACATAATGAACAGTTAGTGATGGTAATAAAAAGCAAATAATGCATGTTACTATTACATCATCTTATTTCCATTATTTATAGAAACTGACAATTCTTAATGCAATGCAATATTCAAAGACATGTATTTTGTGAGGATAATTAAGAAACATTAAAATACAGTATATGGACAAAGGTATTTGGGGCCGCTAGATTGAGACCTCGCCACGCGTCTGTGGCGCCACCCGAGCGAAAGATCTTACAGACCCAATCATGTTGGAATAGAAAAGGTGCCGCAAGGAGCCTGATTGATTGAAACACCTCAAGTCACTAATTAACAGGTTTGGCCAAATATTTTTTTGGTCCATATAGTGTACTTTGAAGATGTGTTCTTTTGTGAATCATGTTTTAGCTACAACTGGTTAATGATAGATGACGTTTAATTATAGCAGGTACTTAATAAAGTAATAGTGTTTGGGACCTCTGTTATATAAAATACAGTAGATTAGGTCTGGATGACTGGACTTAAATAGGTATCATAAACTTTATTGATTTATTAGTAACACCTACTGTAATAATAACAACCACCTTCCCTTTCATACAGTTATTCAAATCAGCCAATCGTGTCGCTGCAGCACAACTCATTAAATCATAAAGATACAGATCGAGAAATTCAGTTACAACGTCCGAATAGGATATGATCTTAATGATATGACCATGTGCACAGTGACTCAAATACAGGCTTGCACACTGAGTTGGCCTGGCTACAACGACATATCAGGTTCCACTCCTGTCAGCCAAGAACAGGAATCTGAAGCTACATCAGGCACATGCTCCTTAAAAAAAACATTTTTTCCAATCTTTCCACCAGTCTATCCATCTGAAGATTATTCATTCTGAAATCCCCTTAAGCTCTCCAAGGGTATAAAAATGGTTATTTTAGTTACAGCAGCTAAAACTCTCAAAGTCTGTCAGTTCTCCCTTACTTCAAAAACTTTAAACAGATGTATCTTATTTTATTTTATGTCTGTACTTAATGGCTTAACACTACTCAGCCCAGTGGCAATGCAAACATTTGTGCTTGACTGTACATACCGTATGCCTGTGTGTTGTCTTTCCCATTTACTTTATCTGCACTTCATTCTCATTTGCTTCAATGAATGTTTTATTTTATTGAGCCATTTTACACGCACATTACTGTAATTATTCGATGCTGACTTTATGACCGTCTTTGTTAATGTTTAATGAGTTGATAATGTTGGTTGCTAAGGCCATAATCAAGCTGCCTGTTCACAGGGATTAGAGGATGGTGACATATGTTTTAGGGCATGAACAAAAATTATACACAGGAAAGAAAACAAAACAAAACACAGACCATAACTTCTTTTAAGGGCTTTCTAAACTAAAATTAAAATGACTTAGCTAGGCATGAATTCTTGCATTTAGGACTAAGGCCAAGTCTCTACTGAAGAAGCTTGTGAATTGAATTATCGGACGTTTTCTGACCTTAAACATAGCTGCCTGTGGTTCTCCCAGCTCGTAAAAAGGTGGTTTGCCTGTGGCCATCTCTATAATAGTACAACCCAGTGACCAGATATCCGCTGGTTTCCCGTAACCACGAGGGCCTTTGTCTATGATCTCAGGAGCCATGTACTGTAATGTTCCTGCAAATCAAAACACACACACTTTAGTTTCTGCTCATCAATTAGCAACGGATGTCCTGTAAAACAAATAATTAGTACCGCCAAGCATATCTTCCTATCATTTATATGTTAAATCAGATCTATAATTTGCCTGTGAGTTCTGCTATTATTATTATGTCTAAACTAGACTCAACACAATAAGGGTTAAACTCACAAGAACGTTCATGTGTGATAAACTTATTAATGTCACTAGAACAATGTGATTTAATATGCTTTCTGTAATGTGTGTGAAAGATGAGAAGGTCTCTGAAAAGATACAGGCCTGGGACGAACACACTGCCTTTAATTCTCTTAGAAAAACCTCATGGGACCCTTTAAAGTGCAACTCAGTACAGACTGTGTGTGCCTCGAGGGCTAAAATGTACCCTGACGTTTAGCCAAGGGAAAAGGCATTTCCAAAAGGCATTTGTTTCAAAGAACTGACTGTATGTATTTATGTATGTATTTATTTGTGACCGCACACAATAGTTTCCCAGGCTGAAGAGAGAATACTGTAAGTCAGG
>JAQMYG010000012.1:33018691-33034778 GCA_030014215.1 Clariallabes teugelsi
TATATATATCTTCATCTATTCATTTATCTATCTGTCTCTTCATCTGTCAATCTATATTTTCATCTATCTATCTATCTTTATCTTCATCTATTCAATTATTTATCTCTCTTTATCTGTCTATCTATATCTTCATCCATCTATCTCTCCATCTCTCTCTCTATTGATTCATATCTTTCCATATCTATCTTCACCATTTCAATCTATCTATCATCCATCTCTCCAACTATATATCAATCTACCCAAATATCCACTATCTCAATCTCTCTCTATCTATGTCTGTCTGTCTGTCTGTCTGTCTATCTATCCACTTCCTTGTCTGTCTGTCTATATTTGCACATTTTTAAAAACCTAGGTATTTAAATATGTTTTTTTTTTGTTGCCTCAGTAATGCAAACCTCCATGGTGATGATCAGTTCCTCACAGAGAGACAGATAAGGAGAAATGAGGGAGTGTTTACTCTGGGACTCTGGTCTTTAAGTAAGTAAGTAAGATAAAGAAGAAGAAAAAAACGAGACTGAAGCCCTGGCAGTAAGAAAAGTTTCATATTAAACAAGTGGTTAATGAGAGAGAGAGAGAGAGAGAGAGAGAGAGAGAGGGGCTGCAGTACAATCATGACATTAACAATAATAAAACTTTATTCAATTGAGCTTAAGGGACTTGGAAGTCATTAGTGATGTAACAGATGAAATAATACAAGGAGCAGTGTGTGTGTGTGTGTGTGTGTGTGAGATGCTGAATGAGTTAAAAAAACAAAATGTATTTAAAATAATCACTCCGGGAAAAGAGAAATAAAAAAAAAGATTGCCTCTCTGTCTGTCCTGCAGATACACACAGATAATCTTCATATCTCTCTTTGATCAGTTCTATATATACACACACACACACACACACACACACACACACACACACACACACACACACACCCGTCCGGTGTGGTCAGAGACATCTCCTGCGTCACCTGTCACAAGCTCATTCATATTTTAAGCAGTGAGGGATATGGAAACAGAGACTGAGAGAGAGAGAGAGAGAGAGAGACACAGACAGGGTGCACTTTCATTTAATTTCGAAAGCACGCACTTTGAAAATGAACCTTTTCAGCTGCAATATGAGCATCGGTCTTAATCTATAAACGAGAACGAGTGTTAATGCCGTGCGCTCGGCCTCCATTTCCTCTCCGCCGAAACCTGACACGTGTAACAAAGACGTCGAACGCAAACCAGGATAAAAAAAAAAAAAAACAGTTCAAAGGATCGAAAAAACGTCGAGAAAGAAGGAAGGGGGATGAGTCATCGACTTGATAGAAGAGCAGACGATGGAGGTCAAAAGAAGAAAAGACGGGAAAGAAAAAGGCAGAGGTAAGAGCGGAGCAGTGAAACAGAGGGAGCAATCACAGGCAGAGAGGCGACGCTGGTGTTTCCTGCTACCTGCTGCTCAACGCCACCTGATCCCCTGAGCCACTTATAGCTCTCGCTAAAGCCTAGCGAGCAACCTGCTAACCCTGCTCTTCCCATCTGCCGCCAGACAAAGGGAGACAGAAAGAGAGAGAGAGAGAGAGAGAGGAAGAAGTGGTAGGAGCTAGGTAACAGCTTTTCATTACCAGTCTAGTCAGGTGCAGGTGCTAGAGCGCTGCTTTTTCCTGTCTGACACATCTCATGCTTAAACATGGTCCTACATATGTTACTTAGGAACACGGTATATTAACCTGAGAAATAAACCAAATAATCTCTGCAGATCTTTCACAAATCAACCTACAAACTATACCTCACCTTCTGTTTGATTTTTTTTTACTATGATGTGTTGCAGCCTGGGAAAACCCTTCCTACGGTACAATTTTCCACAGGATACAGTTCTGAAAAGCTGCAGCTGAACTGAAACTCCTGCGGAACGGATCTTTAACTTAACCTGACTACAGGAAGTGAATCAATGATGCCGTGTAATTTGGGGTCACGTATTATTCACTCACTCATCGTCTATATCGCTTTATCCTGTATTCAGGGTCGCGGAGGCCTGGAGCCCATCCCAGGAGACTTAGGGCACGAGGCGGGGCACACCATGGACTGGGGGGGGCAATCGATCGGAGGGCGCACACACACACGCTCATTCACACACTATGGGCAATTTGGGAACGCCAATTAGTCTAAACTGCATGTCTTTGGACTGTGGGAGGAAACCGGAGCACCCGGAGGAAACCCACCAAGCACGGGGAGAACATGCAAACTCCATGCACACAGAGACGGGAATCGAACCTGGACCCTGGAGGTGCAAGGCGACAGTGCTAACTACGACACCACCGTGCCAGATTCATGAGATTTGGTCCAGTAAACAGACAGACAGAAGATTCTGGATGTGACACAAAATGTTTTAAAGGTAAATTTGTTTTTACCTTTTTTTTTTTTTATCCATTTCCAAATAATTTTCAATATAAACCAAATATTCAAGTATTAGCTACCAAGATTTCAGACATCTTTAGGCGCACCAACGTCTTTTCTTTTTTTTTTTATTCAATGTATTTGCATGTACATATGTATGTAGATATACTCACAGTGTTCTTCTGGCACACGACCTCCTGCAAGAGAAACACAAAAAAAACATGCATGAGTCTAAATCAAAATCCATAATTTCATCTGAGTCCTGTTCATCTGCTTCCTTATGCATTAACAGCTCATTAGTGTGTCCCAAATGAATGAATCATTGCATACACACTGATAAAAAGTACAGTGGTGATCAAAAGTATTAAGACATATGCCATGTGTTATAGTTCAGTGCGAATTCGAATCAGCTTGTTTTTGTAGTTAACAGATGGAACGAATACGTGACAGGACTTGTGTCCACCTCTGGACAAAATTGTCTAAGACTTTCTCACGTGAACATTTCTGTGAGACACCAGAGTACTGCAGATGTCTTTTCGTCTCATCCGTGCTGGTTTTAAAGAATGAAGGACTTCATACTTAATACTGATTGTTGTATAGCAATTTCATTACATAACATTGTCATTGATATTATATTTTTTAAAGTAATGAAAGTAATGTCTCAAAAAAAAAAAAATCTTTGACATCGTCTACATCTAGTACAAGATCCAGTACAAGTCTTGTGTTTAACTCTTCTTTTTTTTTTTTTTTTGCCTAATTATGCAGAAGATCCAGGTTCAATTCCCACCCAATTCCCACTGGACACAGTGCCAAGAGGGTTGCGTCAGGAAGGGCATCTGGTGTAAAAACCTGTGCCGAGTCGTTGTGCGGATCAGATGGTCCGCTGTAGTGACCCCTAGACGGGAACAGCTGAAAGACTAACAACATGCCAAGTAAAAGACATGATTATGGTTGGACTTTTACTGTACTTCAGAATTCAGACACGGCATCATCCAACAGGTTTTCCTAAAGCGGCAACGTCCGGTTATAACAAAAACCATGCCAATGCAGAATGCAGTTCTTTGAATGACCACTAGGCTCCAAAAGTGATTCGATCCCTATAGACCACATGTTAAAATTTCGAACCTTATAACATAAAAAGATGTTTACAGCCTAAAACAAAAAACGATTTTAGTCTCCATAGCTAGATCCACGGGCTAACTGGACCCGTTCTAGTTTAACTTACCCCAAGTTGCCACGGGATGACATGTAGAATTTGGATGAGGTTCAATCAAATGCAAAGTATCACTAGGATATAAATTAATGTTAACCACCTTCGCATTTTAGCTAAGCTAAAGCTAAACTAGCTAGCTTGTGGTAGGTGAGGTAAGTAGGCAGGTTATAACTAAAACCCAGGCTCAAATCGGTCCACCAATTTGTCCATTTATGGATCAACCCGAGTTCAGGCGGAGTCATCTCCTGCCAAGATGGTGACGACCAGCGCCCCCGCAGTTGAGCTTCAAAACCGCTCTTCAGAAAACCTCTGGGTGATATCAAGGAGGGTTTGTGAAACAGACATCAATTTCTCATTAGCTACAAAACTACATCTTTTATAATTGTGTACCTTTGAACAAATTAAAATATATGCACATTTAAATTCAATCGTTACCTTAACCCTCGGCTAAAGGTATTGATTGCATTTTGTCTCTTATATTTAGTGACATAGACAGATAGGCAGAATGAAATCAATAGCCTTTAGCTGAGGATTAAAGTTAAAGCTCAAGCTATTGATTGTGTTCCATCTTCAGCATTAAAGTGACAAATGTAAAATCTGATCTGAAACCTAAATGTGAAAATTATCATGATCTACTGTGCGACTCCATAATATCTTATCTGGGCTGCGATCTGATCCGCTGTGTGTTTTGCTCCTGTGTGTACATAAGAGATGGAGCGCTGTCCCTGATCTGCACTTGGGTGTTAAATCGGTGCCTGAATGACATGCACTCTAATGACCCAGAGCCCCACACAATCTATTTCTCCTTTAAATTAGGCTGCAGACAGGACCTGCTCGAGCTGGTGGGATCTTCTCTGAACCACAATCAAAGGTGTGAAAAGTGAAATGAGTCACTTCATGGTGTTAATGCACCAAAGCAACACTTAAAGCTCTTGAGTTTTTTATAGGACATGAGAACAAAAAAACGCAGCAGCCTGTTATAACACAAACAGCTACTGTGCACACAAGCGCAGTGAAAGAAAACATATGTTGTACGAATCTGAATGCTCTCTGTTCACGTACATACGTGGGTTAATCATGAAAACCTCAAAACCACATGTTCGAATTCGGCAATATCTTTCAGGATCAATTCGGTTCCCTCAGCTTTAAAGTACACCGTTGCCAAAGCACCTACACATGTTAATATCACTTATTTAATTGATTGAAGGTGCAGCAAGACATTTTAGGTATTCAAAGCCTGGCTGTACCAGCACTGCATTTGAATCAGGATCTTGTCACCTCCGTTATTCTTAGTTTCGATGGTCCTTTCTTCAGCTGTATGCAGGGAATAGATTGTTGGGACTGCCAGAAGCCTGTGTAGCATAGCCCTCTATGGGAAGAGAAAAAAGATAAAAACCTCCTTTCCAGCCTTAGCAAGGGGTTTATGGCTTCCCAAGGACCAGAGTCCAGGTACCTGAACCTCTCCCTGGCAGGTGTTTGGTTGAAAACTAGAGGAAAGCCACAGGAGGCAGTGGACCAAGCGGGCTTTTGGCTGCATGACAGAGCACTGGTGGGAACTGTGGCCAAACAGATTTGGACAGCATTCAAGCAACCCATTACAACTAATCCACAGGCAAAAAGAAGTGAGGTGATGAGAGCCAGAGTCATGGAGCTGCATGCAAGTCAGGTCCTGGGGATATGGCAGTACGGCTGAACCCACATAGAGGTTCTCATCCAGTCCGTCTATGACATTCTGCCCATATCTAAATCTTTTTGTACGTTCCTTGTGGCAAGCTAGAGGGACTCATGGACAGCACCTGTCCTAAAGCACTACTCACTCACTCATTGTCTATACTGCTTTATCCTGTATTCAGGGCTGCGAGAGGCCTGGAGCCTACCCCAAGAGGCTTAGGACATGTGGCGGGGTACAACCTGGACAGCGTGCCAATCCATCGCAGGGCACACACACATATACTCACACACTACAGGCAATTTGGGAACACCAATTAGCCTAATCTGAACATGCAAACTCCATGCTCACAGAGACGGGAATCGAGCCTGGCAGGGAAGTCGAACCCTAACACTGGAGATGCAAGGTGACAGTGCTAACCACTAAACCACCGTGCCGCCTCCTAAAGCACTAGTGCAGGGAAATTGGTAATTGTCCATCAGCAGCACAATTGACACAATTCAGCTCTTTGACCACTAAGAAACACTATCAGCGGGAGAACATTCAATTCTAAAACCCACATTAGCTTCTAAAACCCCTTTTGCCCCTGGGGCAGCTCGGGATGTGGCTTGAAATTTTAATGGATTGTAACCCTGTCCAGACTGATTGATGTCAATCACTTTGTTTTTCTTCTGTTCTTGAATTTCTTTAGATCTTATTGCTTTTTGAGATCTTTAAGCATGCTTCACTTTGTCAGACAGGTTCTATTTAAGTTATTTCTCGATTCAACAGGTCTGGCAGTAATCAGGCCTTACTCAGCTTTCTAAAAATCACAGTGCATTTATTATTTAGCAAAGGGGGCAATTACGTTTTCATACTGGGCCAGGTAGGTTTGGATGGCTCATTTCCCTTAATAAATGAAATCATTTAAAAACTGCATTTTGTGCATGAACAATTAATGTAAATTTTCTTTCTTGTGTATTAGCAAAATATTAAACGTTATATTAGATCTGTTGAGCCTTTTCATATGTGTATAGTCTGCGACTCTGGAGTTGATAATGGATATTTTGTGAGATCCAGTCGCAACTTTGACATGATTCGGTAATATTCGGAATGAAGTACCTGGAGGTTCTGCAGCGAGTCTGAATTGGAGTCACAGTACAGGATGATGTTGTTGGCCATGCTGAAACTCTCCCTCACTCCCAGGTGATAAAAGAGAGACGGCTGCCGGAAGGCGTCCGTCATTTCCACCACGGCGATATCTGTAAGGCAACATCACAAAACTTATTATATGGGACCTGCAGGTAGGAAATGCAGGGTCAAACAGAAATCAGGATGTAGGTTTAGATCCGTAATGAGCAACCCAGAGGAGAAAAAAAGAAAAAGAAAAAACATGCGGATGTACTTCGTATAAAATAGTGTATAAATACACTTTTTAAGTGCACCAGTGGATAATTTTAAAGGTTTGTACTCGAGAACTTCTGCTGTATTCAAGCAGACTGTCCAGTTCTCATCCCAGACTGTAAACTGGAAAGCCTGGGATGAGAACTGGACAGTCTGCTTGAATACAGCAGAAGTTCTCGGGTACAAGACTATAGAGCATAGTATAAAGAAAGTTAAAATTATCTACTGGTGCGCACAGGTTGGACAACAGAAGATTAGTGATTCATGGTTTTAATAAAACAAAGGAATCGGGTGGATCGCAAATAGGTGTTAGCGCACTTCATACAGCATTAATATGAAAAAAAGGGCTTAAGTGTACTTCAACAAAGCAGCTATGTTTGATAAGAGTGTAAAGTGTGTGTGTGTGTGTGTGTGTGTGTGTGTGTGTGTGCGCTGTGGAGCTGATTTCCATAGGGCCTGTCCCTAGCAAAGGTTGTCAGTGACTGCATGTAAATATTGACAGGAAGTCATTTCTTCTGGTGTGTGTTCGTGTGTGCATCAGAACTTCTGTTCTTTTGCTGGTAAAACAAACGGTTCAAGGAAACGATTCAATTGGTGAACATAGAACACACACCTACACACACACACACACACACAAAACACCCCCCACACACACGCACACACACCTTGTGCAGTACACACATCTGACAATTCGTCATTCTGCTAAATATTTAACTTGTGTGTTCACATTTCTATGAACTAAAAGGACTTAAGATCCTGATTTCATGAGTGTGTACTGGCGCTAGTCAAGGTTAGCTAGCAAGGACGATTTAGAAAGGAAAGCTAGCTACAGTGCAGGCTAGCAAGATAAACCCTCATAAATACAAGTGATTTAAGGGTAAAGATTTGGTTTAAAAATATATTTTAATGAAGAACATCAAGCTAATGATGCTAGCTGATACACAAACCCTTAGCTCAGCTAACTAGCTTTCATGTTAGCCAAGACTGACATGTTATTCTTTGTAAATTAGCCCTGTTGCTTTCACAATAGGTCAATGTAAACACGTGGACTGAACACAACATCTCACTCATTTTCAGAAAGTTAATTATGTAGGTAAATTGAAATGGCAGGGTATAGCAGATAATGAAATGCGATGAAATTACAGGCAATGACTCAGCAAAAAAAAAAAAAAAAAAAAAAACACACAATTCCGCCTCATGTTTAGTTTATTCATCTGGCAAACGCTCTCCACCTAAAACATTAAACAAATCACAATCCAAGCATGTAACTCAGTCATTATGGTTTAATGGTTTTGCTCAAACATTGAACAACAAACTGCCACCACTACCCCTTGACCGGCTGAGACAGAGAAACCGCTTTGTTTCTAAACCACTGTCCCACAAAACACACACACACACACACACACACACACACACACATACTTGTCTTGCTTGTTAGAAACCTTCATTGACATAATTCATAATTATGAATGCAGCAAATGAATACTATGCTACAATTAAATCCAACTCTAACTTTTACCTCGGCTTTATTTGTATTTTTTTGTGTAAATACAAAAATTTGTCAGCGGATCCTTAACCCATTAACGCTCTGCTCAACATTTTGGTAGAGCACAAGTATTGACACTTTTATCGTTAAGCGACCTCTCAACCATTTGGAAGAGGTCTATACTGCGGCCTGTTAAAAAAAAAAAAAAAAAAACATTAATTGTTGCTATTATTGCCCCAGGAAATACATAATGCAAGGAAAAATGCTTTTTTTCATAATAAGGATGTTAAAGGGCTCTAAAAAACTTCGCTGTATGACAGCTTGAACTCTGTCATTAATACTGTACTTTAGCCATTACTGGTGAACTCCTACCTGCTCTGCAAACTGCTTAGAAGTGATTTTCAGCCACTGTTAATGTCAGATTTGTTCCGGGTACTTGGGATTCAGGTCTGGACTTTGACTTGCACAGGGTACGACATTCACTTTTTCCATTTTAAATCCTCAGAATCTTTCCACACTAAGAATTTCAGTGAATTTCTTCCATTTTTTTTCTTCCAGAACTTTGTCTTTATAGATGATTGAGCTTCATGATGAGGTTTGCATCAACAAATTAATGTTTTTTAACAAACTCTTGGGTTTTCTAAGGTTGAGATGACATCACATTACTTCTACAATGTACATAATTAATATATGTGACGTATAATTACAGCCCTGCTTTGGTGGTTTTACAGCGACAGAATGAATACCTTTTTTTTTTTCGTAGATAGCTTTTTGCAACTTTTGCAAGCTGTTTTGTGTAAATTCATGACTGGCAATCCAAATCAAATCCACTTTCAGTTCCAGGTTGCAACACGACAAAATGTGGAAACGGTTAAGAATAAGTTGAATTCTTATGCAAGACACTGTATTTCCTAATTATGTACAGTACTGAATTATAGTGAAGTATAATAGCCAAGGAATAACTGCACAGTCATACAACGATCATACTGTGCCAGACACGACCGTATCAAATAAACCGATCTCTAGGATTGAAATCCTACAATGACAGGGGGGAGAAAAGCCATTACCGAAACTTGGCGTACACATTTTCCCTCCCACCTGTTTACACACACAAAGCAAAACAAAAGAATACAAAAGCTCACTCAGGTATGGTAATAGAGGCAGTCAGGGCAGTTTCAGCCCACAAATCCTGCTCTCTCCCTCTGTCTGCTACTCAGTGACGCATTCCTGACGCAGCCATTAAATAATGATCAAAGCAGCGGCCAGGCAGTGACCGAGCATGCATGCATTTTTCGTTTTTTCTCTCTCTCTCTCTCTCTCTCAGGGGACCAGGTGTACACCACTGCTGCAACCAAGGCTCAAACCTCAAAGCTTATAAAAGTTTATTTTAAATGTCATAGTGACACTCAAATGTCTAGAGCATGATGAAAAAACAAAAAAAACACCCTGATCTTCTCAAACTTGATCTTCAATGGCAGCCAAAAATAAATAAATAAATAAAATCCTGAGATCAAAGTTGACTCTCTGTTTAAACTTCTTTCATCGACAGTTTACCTCCCGATGGGATTGCAGTTAGAATTGGCCATCTTTACTTAAAAACACAGCGATGCAGATCAAACACCTATATGCTGGTTATCTCACTGCATCCGAAATTCTGGAACAAACTAGCACCAGAAAACACTAAACCCAATCGAAATATTTCAATAGAAACTTATTTGCTGTTTTTGTTCCATAGTGAAGTTTTCAAGTGAACACAAGCTGCAGTACTTAGCTCGAGCTCGAAGGCGTTGTTTGTAGCTATGATAAGAGCTTGTGAATTCACTCTTGCAAATGATCGAGATAAAAAAAAACATGCCTTTACAAATACACAGTGTAAAATTATGCCGACGGCATGACTAGCTAAGTGCTAGATATGTTTATCTCTGATGCCGGAGACTGTCGGAAACTCCGGAGACATGCATCCCATTCTAGCAGGCATGGGCTCTGGTCAACATCGCTGAGGAATGTGTGGAATTTCTGCACAGAGGTGTGTGGATGTGTGTGAGGGGGATAGAAAAGGCAAGGGAAGGCAGGGTGATTCAGTGGAACTTCGAACCTCAGTTTAAAGCTGCTATAACATACTGTACGTGATAAGAACTGTTATCATGCTTTGCCTATAATGTGTCATTATTTTTTTTTAAATAATGATGTTAATTATTAGCAAACTTATACAATAGCAGAGAATGAAGCACTTCAGGACATGTTATTTGACAATAAACAACTTTAGGGTGATAATAATGTCATAGTAGGATGCGCAACTTAAAATGAAGCCTGTATTTTACTAACTTGCATATATTTTTACAAATTTTAATACTAACTATTACAGATGGGACTCACCAGTCACCCCCTGATACAATACTATCACGATATCCGATTGGATTAAAAGTGCAGTTTTATAAGTACCACAATTTTATAAATGTCCTGTTTCAATATTACATTTTTCCTTTGTTTCTGTTACAATTTTAAAGCTTTAAAAAAAAGTTTTATGAGTTATTAAAAGTAGTCCGTTACTTATAACATTAGTTTTCTCACTTTAAAAAAAAAACAAGTGCAGCATTTAAACAGTACAAAACTAACTTCAAATACAAGAGTTTAATATTTAACTTACAATTAATTTAAGCAAAAACAAACTTAGCAAATAATATAAGTAAGCAGTTTAGAGTGCATGTCTGTAGGATTATTCATCCATCCATCCAGAAACCTTTGTATTCCAATTAGGGACAGTGGAGGCCAATTGTATTTATTCCCATTTTGTACGACCATGGTAGGTCAACATTCACACACTACAGGCAATTTGTGAACGGCAATTAGCATAATCAAATTCTAATAAAAAATGTTTATTTGTCACAGTCATACACAGTATCATATGCAGTGAAATGCTTATACGACCTCTCGTGATCTTAAAATCTAAATTATCAATAGAAATAAATAATGGAATGGAATAAAGAATAAAAAATAGAAAAGATGCAGAAAAAAAGAACAAAATATAAAATATGGGATATAAAAAATGTTTTTTTTTTAAACCTAGCTTCACAAAATATACACAACAATGGCTTTTGCAAAATATGGAAAATGTGCAAAAGTGTGCAAAATAAAATGATCAGAAGTGTGCAAATGTGCATGAATGTATAAATGTATAAAAGTCCAAACGGACTATAAATGTCTGGTGTGAGAAATGTCCATCTGCATGGATACTCCGAGGAAACCGGAGTACTGAGATTAAAGTTGACTCTCTGTTTAAACGTCTTTCATCGACAGTTGACCTCCCGATGGGATTGCAGTTAGAATTGGCCATCTTTACTTAAAAACACAGCGATGCAGATCAAACACCTATATGCTGGTTATCTCACTGCATCCGAAATTCTGAAACAAACTAGCACCAGAAAACACTAAACCCAATCGAAATATTTCAATAGAAACTCATTTGCTGGGTTTTTGTTTCATAGTGAAGCTTTCAATTGAACACGAGCTGCAGTACTTAGCTCGAGTTCGAGGCGTTGTTCGTAGCTATGATAAGAGCTTCTGAAGCACTCTTGCAAATGATCGAGATAAAAACCCCAGGAGGAAACCCACCAAGCATGGGGAGACCATGCAAACATCCAGGAGAATCAAACCCAAGACCTGGAGGTGTAAGACGATAGTGCTAACCATTCAGCCACCGTGCCACATCCAAAGTCTCAAAACTCAACTAAATGACTTTTAACGCACCACTTTTGGAGGCTTTTAAAGTGTTATTTTTGATAATGTAACACCATAATATAACATTTCTGTTGCGCTATCTGAGGCCGATTGCTCGGTCACCAGTCATGACCAGTCAAACTGAAAACCAGCCAGTTCTGTTCACTGGCCAATCGGATGGTTCGTCTCCATTATGAAGGTAAAAAATAGCTTTTAATAAATCGATTTGGAGTCAGTGTGGCCATATGTCAATCACTGCACAAAAGAATCGTGATTCATAACCAAACTGATTTTTTTAGCCAGTATTTCTATTAGCTATCCAGCTAATTTCAAGAATTTCTTTCTAATGATGTTAGGCAAGAAATTAGTAAATGCAACAATATCTGTGTAGCATGAACACAGAACTGCTGCTGTTGTAAGTAATAAACATGGCGGCTCAATTTGTTGCACTAGGTTTATAAATACGGATTCCTTGTTGTATAGACAGTTAAAATTGTTACTGTTCTGCTAACGTGACACCCCCTCACCGCTTTTGAAGTTAACCCATAATTAGCTTTAGTTATCCTGCTAACTAGGCTGATCTCTCTAAAGTGTTTCCCCACACACTGGGCCTGATTAGGGTGCGGCGGTATTGTGATGTAAAGCAAGTTTAAGTACCACTTTAATTACCTGCCATGTGACGCTTTGTTTTTTTACGCTCAACGTGGATTTAAAAGAAGAGAGAGAAAAACACAACATATTCCTTTAAAAATGCCTCATACTGTTCCTCATTTTTTGACCTTTATCCAACATGCCTAGAGCAACAGAAGCAAATTTAATCTTCAGTCTATGTGAAGAGGATACGGTCTGTTTATTTGTCACTGGTCAGTCAGGTTAGCTAATGGCTCGCGTTATGGATTTACAGCCAAAGAGGATTAGGGGGAAGTTGAGCCTAAACTGGAAAGACATTCACTCCAACATCATGTCTAGACCATAGGACCTGGAGGAAACCCACCAAGCACCGGGGGAACATGCCAAGACCCCGAGGTGGGAATCGAATCCCGGACCCTGGAGGTGCAAGGTGACAATGCTAACCACTAAGCCGCTGTGCCGCCTCCGTTTTGAACTGGATTAAATATTCCTGATTAAATAGATCCTAGGCGGCACGGTGGGTGGTGTAGTGGTTAGCACTGTCACCTTGCACCTCCAGGGTCCCGGGTTCAATTCCCGTCTCTGTGTGCATGGAGTTTGCATGTTCTCCCCGTGCTTGGTGGGTTTCCTCCTACAGTCCAGTCCAGGGTGTACCCTGCCTCGTGCCCTAAGTCTCCTGGGATAGACTCCAGGCCTTCATGACCCTGAATACAGGATAAAGTGGTATAGAAGATGAGTGAGTGAGTAAATAGATCCTTCCTAGACCCCAAGTCGTAGCCTGCTCGTATGTGAAATGCTCACGTGTCCTGCCGTTTGCTTGACCCAGTTTGGTTTCTTCCAACATTTTTTTCCCCCGCTCTAAAACCTGTCTGACAAGCTTAACAGAATTAACTCAGTCTGTTACTAAATTCAGACGTCTGAGTCACTCTTTAAAATCGAGAACAATTGAGGGAATTTTCCTGATAGTCTCTAAGGTACAATTCATAAATATGAACTTTAAAACGAACACCAGATGCCTGGTGAACAATAGTCAACCTTGACAGCTAGGAAGATGGTGAGACTGAAGAAGAAGAAGAAGAAAAAAAAAGGGAGACTGAGGAGTGCACAATCCGTCCCTGAGGACGATTTTCCTAAATAAACCAGAACGGCTTGTTCTTTCTAGCTTGTGTTTATTGCCGTTATGCTTTCGCTCTCAGTTCTGGCACATGAAATGTAAGCATACCGCAGTGATATTCCAGAGATATCGCACTCAGCAAAAAAAAAAAAACAACACTAACTGTCCTCTTCCTCATACAGGAGTTCACAGACACCGGCAATTGACTAGCATCGTTCTGACTGACAAGCGGAGACAGTATAACGTCTTTACAACCGGGTTTATATGTTTATTTGTATTTATCTCTGGATCTTTGAGAGTTTCGTTGAAAAGTTCTAGACAGATCCCAAAAGTTCTAATTTTGTCCAAAGGCTAATTAACGTAGCTGCTGAGAGAGCTGATTATTAAAACTTATAAATAAAAGAAACAACGTAAATCTAGATCCACGTCAGAAGAGTCATTACTGTACACATGCTCTTTGTTTCATTTATTTCATTTTACACTGAATTACAAAATAATCCAAAGGAATAGCAAAAAATTTGTCTTCTGCGATATGATTGGCTACAGGAAGTCTATCTCGTCCATGATTGGCTAGAAACCTAAAGCACAAAGCTGGAACTCAAATTGTTGCGGTTTTATTCCAATATTGCACACCTTTTGTTAATTATTAGATCTCAGTGTCAGTCTAAACCACATATATGAACACGTAAATGATTTATAGATAATAATAATGGCTATTGAATATTGATATAATAAAACCAAAAAATTATTGATCTGTTAGCCAGTTCATGTGTGAGGTAATGGTTGGTTGGAAGAATTCCGTCCTGTCTCTGATTGGTTGGACACCTAGTTGGAACTCAAACTGTGGTGTTTTTCTCCCAGTTTTGCACAATATTTGTTAATTAGTACGACAGTGTCAGTCTGTATAATCAAGTCATTTGTAGATAATTAATTAAGGGCATTGGTGGCTCGTTGGTGGGTTTCTCATCTGGCAGGAAGAAGGCCCGGGTTCGATTCTCAGCCAACGGATCGGATGGTCCGATCTGCCGACCCCTTGATGGTAGAAGCCGAAAGAATATAGATAATAACTGTGATGATGATTATTGAAAAAAGTAAAAAAAGAACAATGCAGCGTGGTGGCTTAGTGTTTAGCACTGGGGCCTCACACTTCCAGGGTTGAGGGTTCGATTCCCACCTTGGGGTTGGTGTCTGTGCATGGAGTTTAAATGTTCCCCATGCTTGGTGGGTTTCCTCCGGGTAGTCTGGTTTCCTCCCACAGTCTAAAGACATGCAGTTTAGGTACATGTCGATGTAATGAATGAAAAAAAGTCATGCAAAAAAGGACTGTGAAATTTTTCTTCTCTGAAAAAAGTTCATGTGAAGTTAAGGAGTCCTGATTGGTTACAAGAATTCATTCACATTTATGTTTTTTTCTTCTTCTTCAGTCATGTCCCTTTAGGGACTCTGTAGTTTCAACTGTTGGGTTTTATTTGCAGAACATAAAAAAAAAAAGCTGCCACTGGCATCGAGCGACATCACTTTCATTTCCTGTCTTATCACACCAGGAAGACGATGTCTCGCTCCCTTCACTTTACTGCTACTTCTGCTGCACAGGACCGAAACCGAAGTGATAATGCAAGCACACACACACACACACACACACACGTGTACATGCACAGTTGCTGCTAATCAGGAAGTAGACTGTGAATCCCACAAAGCAGGGGTTTGAACCGCATACCAAACGCTTAATAAGTTTTCTTATTGTCGTGTCTGTCCTACACACAACTGTCCTTTGCTTCTTCTCAACTCCGGGTCGATTCTGAGCTCAAGTTACTGCCTGTATGGAGGCATTGTGTTCTCACCGTGTTCACACGGGACTCCTGCAGGTTCTCTGGTTTCCTCTTACTGTCTAAAGTAGGAGATGTAGAAGAGCCGGCTACAATTGCTTTTAGGTGTGAATGGGTGTGTCCCTGGTGTTTGATCCCTGAGTAATAAAATACAACAGGATGTGATGAAAAACGTTACAGAGAGCTTGATCACATCAGCAAATATATAATCCAGCTAAATCTATTTAGCAATCTCTGCTAATTCAACACCAATCATAATCGAGTATTCAATAAGAGAAAAAAAAATCTAGTTTGTGACATAATAAGAAACAAGTCAAACAGGGACTCTTGTGGTAAGCGAAGGCGTACAACCAGTTGACATTTACAGACTTCAAGTACAGTACAGTGATGAGTCTCACGGACAAATTTTAAAGACACCATCAGTAACAAAGTAACGCGTTAGAGTACTCGGATTACTTTTTTGATGTAATGAGTAATCTAACGCGTTAGATCCGTCATTTAAGTACTTTTAAGTAGTTTTTTTTTTTTTTATGTAATCCGTTATTCAGACAATTTATATAATCCGTGAGCCAGACAGCAGTCATTCTCAATCCGTTAGTGTGTGAAAGTCGTCCTACAAGCCCCGCCCCCGATAACCCGCCCCCCTCTGTTATTCCTGCTGTTATACCCCTATCTCACCT
>JAQMYG010000012.1:33037443-33065517 GCA_030014215.1 Clariallabes teugelsi
GTGGGAGCACGAAGTACCTCTCATCCCTCCCCTCTGAGAGAGCTCGGCCAATCAGCTCTCTCTAGAACTCCGGCTGCAAGAGAGGTTACAGCATCACCCGGGAACCGAACTCGCGATCTCCGGATGATAGGCGAGCACTTTACCACTCGGAGGCCTACTTTGGAATATATTTTTGCACGGAACGAGTGTTGGGTGTTTGGCCCCAATTACTTACATTGTTCTTGCGTTCCAGGTGACATAACGACTATACTTTAAGAAGTGTACAGTCACACAGAAAAGGCAAGAAAATTGTCAGGAATTTTGTCAGAAATAAAAGAGGAAACATGACCTATGAGTCTTCAAAACATTTTAGAAATCACAGTGATGATGATGATGATGATTAGAACACGGTTAATAAATCTGCCATCCCGCTGTTTCGGATTCTGGCATCAGCAACTGCACAGCTGGTAATATTACTATTATTATTATTATTATTACACTCTCACTAATGCTCCTTAAACCTCAAATTTTAGAAATGCTTCTTCTCTCAAGACTCAAAAAGATACAGATCTCATTCCCGGTCAGGACGCTGTTGCTGTACAAGCAGGACACGCCTCCTACACGGCTGTTTGGCTTCTGTTTGTGGTCCACTATGCCAGTACATATTTCCCCAACACACATATCACAACTGTTATCTGGAGGCGGATTCAGATCCCTGACGAGCAAGGAGTGACAGAAGAACTGTTCCTGAAACAGGATGAGGAAGAAACTTTGATGGGAACCGGACTCGAAGAGGGAACCAGTTCTCTTCTGGATGACACCAGATATAGTAGGATTATAAATCATTATAGTCGGGTACAAACAGTACACAGGAGCAGCTCTTACATACGCACCTACACAATCCAGCAGAGATTGGTTTGCATTTGATGTGGGAAAACATCACCGTTTCTCGATAATCCTACAGGTGGTGTGCTCTGAAACTCTCAAACATGCACACAGACCCCGAGACGGGAATCGAACCCCAACCCTGGAGATGCCGAGGCGAAACAGTGCTAACCGCTATAGACGATGAGTGAGTGAGTGAGTGAATGATATTTGCAAAACTGCAAAACAAATCAAATCAGCACTTGGGTATCACGTTGATCCCTAATATCCAAATCAGATTATTCACTTTTTGTCTGACATTTTTAAGGTCCCCCCGTGTGGAATCGTATTCGAAAAAAAACTGGACCATAAAGAAGCCTGAAGTCTGGATGTTTATTTTGGATTCTGGTGACTGTGTTTGGCAGAAGATCCAATCAGCCTTTTTTGTTTTGGACGTGCCTTGGCGTCGTCCTGCCGAAATCTCAGTTTAAAGCGTTCGCGAATGCTCCAAATGTTTGCAGGAAGCGGAGCCAATAAAGCAGCGGACGCGTCCTCATATTCGTGTGAACATCTAAGCATTCGGAAGAACCCTTTCTATCTAACCGGACTTACGAGTGAGGAGTGAGACAGAGAACATTCCAAGCATACCGTAGATCTCTGACGGTTACCAGCCTCGCCCCAGGGCCTTGCGCTCTGTGGATAGATGTGAGGTTGCAGTTTTCAGGTCAGTAGCGCGGTCTACAGTATGTCCTGAAGGAGCTGCGACATGGATCGAAACCCTGACAAGCCTTTGTGCTGTGACTTGTTTCTTTCGTACCGAGCTGACGGGCCTGTCTGCAGATTTAAATATAAGCCTGAAATGAGGAAATGAGCCACGTTTAAAGCATGAGAATGCATAAAAACATGATATCTTTCGACTTTTAGGATTATTATACATCTAGAAATGCTTTAAAGAACACAGTTGGTTCTCATAATTGTCACTAAACAATTTGCAACGCCATTAAACGACTAAATTTACTTCTTGGCACGGCAGAAAATTACCCACTTTAGTTCATGCCTTTAGGGTAACATTCTCATCAGACATTTATGCAGTGTGTGTGTGTGTGTGTACTGTACGTGTTTGTTCCCTTTCTTCATAGCATACTCTAACGCCTTATTAATCAAGAAACCAGGAATAAACCAAAATGAGTGGGAGGAGTTTGTGTCATCACCAAAATAGTCTTATTAGCTCTCACACACACACACACACGTAGAACTCTTGACTTATTTTTAATTAGGAATTTGTAAAAAAAAAAAACATGACAGATTATGGATTCGCCCGACTGTAGAATGCAGGTGGAGTCTGAGCACAACGTCAGTTAATGTACTGTACAATCAGTCTTAATCATCATCTCTGAGGTAACTTGAGGGCATTTCTTATGACATTTCGAGCCTAATGATGTGCACCGTGGAAGCTCCACAGCATGTCACATCGTACTTGTATGAAGTATGAAGGATATATATTCAGCAGACTGCGTTTAAACTCCAGGTATAATTCTGCTCGAGAGCTTCTCAGATTCGTCTACGTTCAGGTCAAACCGGGACTTCACTGACATTCACAGGACACTTAAACCACAGGACATTTAGCCACAACTGAATGGCGTAAACGCTTTAAATGGCGGCGAACGTCCGTGAACGAGTCGTTCACGTGAACTTTCAGCGAGTGGAACGTCTGCTCCTACAGCATCGACGGATAACTCGTAGCTGACTTGTGCAAGAGACGAATCTGTCGGTGTCTGTGGGAACTCCCCCCCCTTACAGTCCTGACCTCGCTCCAGGCCGTTTCAACCTGCTTGGGCTGTTAAAGAAGTTCCTGAAAGGCCGGCGATTGATTTCGACAGTGAAACACCAGGATGAGTGGATTAGTGCAGCACGAGATTATACTCCTTCACTTTAGGAGTTTTTCAAAATCTCTGTACCCGGCTACATGTGGACACGACATGAGGACTGCAGATATCTTCTAAATGAACGCAGGTTCAACTTGAGACAATTCTGACCTAGAGTACTTCTTTAAAACTGCAAACAAGTCCAGAACAATCCTCTACTGCCTCATGACTGCACCACTGTCCCGTCATTATGGTGGTTAAAATGTGATTAAGCGAAACCGGGTCGTTCTGAATCATTCGTACGACGCAAGACACACAAGACCTTGTTTTGCGAAGAGAAAATTACATATCTTTCTTTTTTTTTTTTTTTTTGCATGTATGTTATGAAAACCCCAAGGATATCACCCGATACCATGTGAGGTGTCCCGAAGAAAAGCCACAAATTTCACCACAAGTCATATGACGAAATCTGTCCTCTGAGACAGGACTTCATATTCCTATCCAGCTATTGAAGGATCTGATCATAACGAAATGATGAGCAGATAAAATGATGAGCAGAAAATGCAAATAAATGCAAATGCTCATGTGGTTAATGAAGGCGAAAAATTTTTTTAATCATGTCCGATCACACCTAATCCAAGATCCCGGTGATAAAGAGACGTTTAAAAATTTTTTTAAATGCTGTGTACTGCACGCTCTGCTGCATATCTTCAGAAGACCAGCCTGGCCGCATATGGTTGATCCTGGGGGGGGGCGGAGCTTCGAGAAGTTATTCAAGTTATGAACGCTTCGATAACTAAATATAGAAAATACAAAAGACGAATTCAACCTCACGCACCTTGAAAAAATACCTTCATGACAGATATGTTCCGGTAATGATTCAGGAATGTTTTACAACCCTGGTCCATTTTTTTTGTTTGTTTGTTTGTTTGTTTCTGGCCTGAACACACCTGACTCACCCTGTGATCAAGCCTACAGTGGGTTGAAGTGGGTGTGATGGTGTTGAGAAACGCTGCTTCAAGGAACCAACAAAAAGAAAAGCCTTCGTTGCTGTGAGATCATTGTGTCTGAGAATGTCTGCAGCTGCATCGCTCCTTTGTAGGTAAGATTAGACACCACGAGCGCATTTGAACCTAACGAGGGGATTACGTCGCCTATGTGCAAAAGTGCAAAGCATAAAGAGCGCGCAAACGCGGTGCAAGGAGCGATAAAGGGAAAACAATAAAGCTTCTGAGGTCATGACATTCTGCAAGGTGGGTTATTATTTGGGTAAGAACTTGTGTCAGGTCTTTTTTTTTCCCCAGGCATGGAAATCACCAAAATGTGCATGAAACAGTATCGCATGGGGTCACAGCAACGGAGAATAAAACATGGATTCTCAGAAAACTCACAGAAGCCTCTCCTCGCGTGATTCTTCAACGACCTGATCCGTTTCTGAAGAAGCCTTTATCATGCATATTTTAGTGCTTTAACACACCCACATGCACTCAGGAAGGGCTGTTGATGAGGCTGAAAATCTCTTTAACTATATTCCTATAACAAGCCGGACCTGAGCAGTTTTGACCTGCCCTGTTTTTCACATGTGAGAAATACAGCTGGGGGGAAAATAGACCTGTCTTCAGAACCGTACAAACTAGAGACCCATAAAAAATAAATAAATTAATTAATTAAAAAAATATATATATTTTTTTTTTTAAAAAACCAGACGTCTTCAGGAGCAGCACCAGTCATTCATGGTGTAATTAGTAATACTGTGGCTTCTTTTTCACCCCTCTTTAAGGAGTCTTGCGTTTTAAAGACCTTGGAATACCCGAGGGTTATCCTGCATGCCTACTGTATCATCTCAAGTCTATAATTTATCATCGACTTCCTCTTCTGCCAATCCATGGCAGATAATTTGTCATAATTAGATTCTATCCCTCCATCTAGGAACCTCTAGTAGTCCAACTAGGGACCGTGGAGGCCATTGGTGACCATTGTATTTACTGCCATTTTTACAACCGTGATTTCACATGCACATTCACACACTACGGGCAATTTGTTCAGCCTAATCTGCATGTCTTTGGGGTGTGGGAGGAAACCCACCAAGCACATGGAGAAACATGCAAACCACATGCAATCGAACCCGGACCCTGGAGGTGTGCAAAGCGACAGTGCCAACCACTGTTTGAGATGCAATCAGTTTATTGGGACACTTATTTTTGCAAACTATGCAAGTGCCCGTATAAATGGTGTCATGACCATCATCAGTTCAAAGGCTGCTGATAAGCTCGGTTTCAATTAAGTAGGAAAAAAACAAATTATGTAATCTTGCAAAGGAAATGTTACCCTAGATTATGTGCTTCTTTAACCTGCATGACTTTGGGAGGAAACCCACCATGCACGGGGAGAACATGCAAACTCTACGCACACAGACGGCCCGAGGTGCAAGGCGACAGTGCTGACCACTGCGCCACCGTGCTGGACATAATTAAATCGAGTCATATTCTCTTTTGCAGTTCTTTAAGCTGGAACCAGTTTATGCAAAGTGCAAAATAATGATCTGTATAAATAAATGGAGTCATGACCGTCATCAGTTCGAGGGCTGATAACCAGCTTGGTTTCAATTAAGTAGGGAAAAAAACAAATGGTGTATTCGTGGTACCCTAGATAATGTACTGCTTAAACATCATGATTTTTTGTCACTGTCCACATTTCTTATCACTGGAGGCTGCAATCAACAGGTTACATTGTATTGTATTGTATTGCAAAGGGAAACACTGACCTCAGTCCAGCACATAAAGCAGCGTATGGAGGGGAAGGAAAATGTAAGGATAGTGATAATGTAACTAGGACACGGTTCTGCACCGGGGTGACATTTCGGTGTGCACGCGTATGCACCATGCACGAGACCCACCTGCGTTGTAGAACTGGTCGAGCACGGCCATCTCTCCGAAGTCGAGCTTGCCGAAGTGCACCACGTCCAGCGGGCAGCCCGTCGCGTCGCACGCATCCCTCAGGCACTGCAGGGCCGCGCTCTCCGCCGGGCCCGACTCCGAGTTCAGCACGTACGCGACGCTCGCGGCTCGGCTCTTGCACGCGCCCGCCGCTCCGCAGCCGCCTCCAGCACCAGCACCTCCTCTCTCCAGCGTTGCCGCGCTCCCCGCGCTCGCGGGCGCGTTCCAGAAATCTCCGGCCGCGGGGACCGACGGCTCTGCGTCCGCGTGCGGGCACGAGTGCGCGCATTCCGGCACCTGGACGCACAGATCCACAGAGTTCATCATCCTGTGCGCGTAGACTCCTTAATTCTCCGTGCTTTAAACTCCAACATCCTCCATCACGCACAGGGTGCTGAACACACCACGTCCGATATATGTATTTTTTTGTTATTAAATGTTAAATAGGCGCAGAGGCGCTCTCGATGTAGCGTAAGAAGAAGGAGTCACGACCGAGACGCTGGCTCGAGCGAGCGCGCGGATCATTTCACGCGCACACACTTCTTTTTTTTTTATCTCTCCCTCCCGCGCGCGACACGCTCGCGCAGTTTCCTAAACTTCACGCGTGTTCCGTCTCTCTCTCTCTCTCTCTCAGTGAAACTCCTCCCGCGTTCCTTAGGGGTGGTTCATAAGAAAACATACACACACACACACACACACACACACATGCAGAGAGAGAGAGGAAGAAAATGTCTTCCCTTTTTGGAAATAAAAAACAAAGAAAACAAACTAACTTTACAATATCAGTCAGTAACTCATTCGGTATTAAAAACAAGTTGTGAAATCATTTCCCGATGTCTGCGCTGGACCCTGCCCTGTTTCCACTGTTATCTCACACGCGCACAAACACTAGGGGGCGGAGTCCGAGGGAGGGCAGGACGGTGACATTACCATGTAGGGGGTGGGGCTTACTGCCAACGTACACTATGTTTATTACTACAGCAATTATTCTGCCTTTCTAGGAAACTGCTCAGATATTCAGATATATATACACACACACACACACATGCACACTCTGCACAGTATTGGTCATAAATTTTTATGTCATAAATATAATACAGATAATGTGTGTGCCAAAGAAGCTACTTCTGAAGTTTATGCAATGCATGTGACCAATCTTGCTTCCCTAAAAAAAAATGATATGATTTTATATGTGCACTAAAAATTGCCTTTTTTCAGTCTCACTTCAAACTATAATAATTTCAAATGCAAATTTTTCAAATTTACTGATATTAAAAATTTGTGTAAGCTTCTAGAAGCATATGACCTGTAAAATTTTTGCTTAAATAAAAGAAATTCTGTGCAAAAATGTTTTTTTTTTTTTTTCAGAGGAAAAAAAAATCTGTAGTGTCCATGTCAAATTCATGTTGCATTTTAGGATAATACACTTTTTCAGGTTTACAGTATGTCTTTTCATGTGAAATCTAATTTGGCCAAGTTTCATCTGAATGACAGTTAAGATCATTGAAAGATTTGAATTCAAAAAAGTTACGGACACTACAGATATAAAAGGGGATGAAAGTGTATCTAGCAAATGTGTTTCCTTTCATCTGACAACAATATAAATGTGTATGCAAATCTGCAAAAAATTAAGCATGGATTGGAAGATAAGATGCATCCAGTATTATGAAAAGTGGTATTAAATGATCCTATCTGAAAATTCACTTTTTTCCCCTAGACAAAAAAAAACAGACACTTTTTAGCACCAATACCACGGTTTGGCCAACTGTATCTCATGAGATCCGAATGTCCTCATATGAGGACATGACATTTTCTCCCAAGTTCAGTGTCTACAGTATATTTGTCCTTGTACCATCCTCATATGAGGACTATTGGGTGTAATTATGTTTCAAATTATTTATTGGCAATGGCAATTTTTAGGGCACATAAAAAAATAATAACATCTTTATTGGTTAATAAATATTTAGGTTATTTATTAAACCTGTTAATTATTGACTTACAATGTCACTGCTGGTTTGGCCAAATACTTTTGGCCATATAGTGTACGTACACTGGTGTTACATGCATTTTGCTCAGTTATAATCTGGTAGCTATAAGCGTTTTATTACAATGCTTAAGTTTACTTTCCTTCTTCCTGGACTAATTAGTTTACAGGCACTTTTATGTTTTTATGGTTTAATCAGCTGCATTGTTGCCTTGCACCTCCAGGGACAAGGGTTCAATTCCCGCCTTGGGTTTGTGTGTGTGGAGTTTGCATGTTCTCTCCATGCTAGGTGGGTTTCCTCTATTTATCCAGTTCTCTCCCACAGTCCAAAGACATCCAAATTAGGTTAATTAGCATTCCCAAATTGCCCATTGTGTGTCCGTGCACCCTGCGATGGATTAGAACCCCACCCAGGGTGTACTCCACCTCGCGCCCTAAGTCTCCTGGAATAGGCTCCATGCTCCTGTGACCCTGAATACAGGATAAAGTCTTATAGAAGATGAATAAATGATTAGAGGCTTGTCTTAAATGCTTGCTTCATTTTATTTTATTTAACGGTTTTCTACTTTTCCCACAATGCCATCAGACTGCTGGCTGATAATGGTGCCAATGGCGCTTATCTCTCGGTTCACTCCTACCAAACAAGGGCAGCGCTTTAATCCCTAAGTGTGTCCAGCTCTCTCACCTCCTTATCTGGACATGCTCAGCTCCCAAAGCTTCAAGCTTCACTCTAATATCGCCATCAATGACACTTTTCTCACCATCTTAAAATTACCGCCAGAATCACTAATCACAGCTCAGACATTTTAATATAATCATAGTAAGACTGGCATAGTTTTTCCTAGGAAAAAGCTGGTAGGCGGTTGGGCTACGTTAAATTGCCCCTAGTTGTGACATAAATGTCCACCTATTGGACTGGTGTCCCATTCAGGGTGTGTTCCTGCCTCACACAGTGTTCCCATATAGGTTCTAAATCAATTACAACCTTGACCGGGATAAAGTGTTAACTGAAGCTGACTGAAAGACCTGTAGAGGAGCCTCGGCATACAAACGACAATGTGAATTTTCACCTGAAGAATTGACATTTTGCATGAAGTTTGCATCGGCATACGAAGCATTTTCTGTATACGAACAAACGAACTGAACTGAACCAGACCAACCGCTGGCTAAGTTGCGTGTACGCGTGTTTGCGTCAGTGGAAAGCCAATTTTACAAAAAAATTCAGTCAGCAAAAGCTGTTTTGAAAGAGTCAACCCATGATACCAAACGCTACATTTTTTTTTTTTACTTTTGGGTGGCTGGAATGGATTATCTGAATTTCCATTATTTCTTATGGGAATTCGCGATACGATTTGTCTCACAATACAAATTTTTTCCCTTAAGAACTTGCCTCTCTCATAATTTTGAATGATCATTTGGGGACAGTGTTGGTGGTTGAGGCTGTGGGTAGCTGATTGGTGTTTCAGGGGTTTTGTCCTGCCAGGACACTGTTGCACTGTGTGTCCCCTCAATCAAAGTCCTTAACCTAGTGCATATACAAGGACGATGATGCATATCTCCAAGGATGATCCATGAAAACAGTGTGAAGTGGACAGTGAACCGATGGATCGAGATCGGAATGCCTGGAAAGCTATAAAGATAATTTCAATTACTCTCATGACCTCTAGGGGTGGATGCTAGCTAATGCGTGAAGGAAGAAAACCTAAAGAGCTAGACATCTTCCTACTTAGCCTAGATAGTACAGTGTAAAACAAAGACCAGTTAGTGCAGATGTTTTTCTGTCATGCATTCTAGCATGCATTTCTGATTGATTTGTGATTCAGGAGCTGGGGGGAGATTTGAAAGGAATATGTGATTATAAATATCTCCTGTGAAACATGAGGTTAAATGAAGTTCAAGACTGAAACACACATTTTGGGCAGTAATGTGATATCAGTGGTCCTGAAGTTAAATTAGGAAAAATACTATATGTGACGTCATATAGGTCCAGAAGCTATTGGCTTTTGCTCGGGTTGCCAGATTGGTTGCTGTTGGATTCATGTTGGACTGCTTTTGTTTAAATGCTTGGCAACCTGGACAACTTGAATTTCAACACAATTTCATGTATTCTGTTTTCCAATATTTTAACAATGTAAATTTCATCAAACCACAGATATATCAAGAGAGATTTAGATTCCACCCATATATCCAAAAATTAGAATAAGATTTATATTAATTCACAACTCAATTAGTCTAACTCAAATGCAGCTCAAGTTGAGATTATTAGTAGTATTCATTTTAATGATTATTGTTTATTAATTCCTTTCTGGTTATTTTAATGTTTTCCCTCCTTCATACACACCTGATACATCTAATGATTTAATTATTTTGGCCCTTCCTGCATTAAAGTGTGTGTGCTGGAGTTGAAAAAAAGATGAAAATGTTTAGTACAGGATGCTCTTGAGTAACAGGATTGGGAAGCTGTGTGTTAAACATTAGTCTAAACAATATCATTGATATTATTGGACAACCACTTGGTGTCTATTGCAGCAGAACCACACTGGTATAACACACACTCTCTCCTAGTAATATAAGTGGTTTAATTCAATCAAAATTCACACATGCATTCACACATTACAGGCAATTTGGAAATGCCTATTATCCTAATCTGTGTGTTGTTGGACTGTGGGAGAAAAATCCCGACCCTGGAGGTGTATATATATTCAATTTTCTTTTCATTTTGTGAAGGTGCTTTAAGACAATGACTACTGTTAAAAGCGCTATATAAACAAAATTTAACTTAATTGAGTTGAATATATACTGTACACACTTCCACTCAAAAGTTTGGGATCACAAATTTCTTTGTTTCCCAAAGAAAAATACATTTTCATGCAATTCACAAATTATTTTATCAATTTCACAAACAATGAACAATTAGAGTTAGCCAGAGTTCTGACTGTAATGGAGCAGCCCCTGCACAGTCTCAGGATCTGAACTCTATTGAGCTGTTGTGGGAGCAGCTTGACCGTATGGTATGAAGGAAGACTCCATCAAGTCAATCCATCATGTGGGAGATGCTCCAGGAAGCATGGGGTGAAATCTCATCAGATTAACTTGAAAAAGCTAGAATGCCTATGGTTTGCCAGGCTGTCATTGCTGTATTTAAAAAAAAAGATGGGTTTTGTTTTTGATGAAGGGAAAGTTTGAAAAACATATCCATCATTTCCATCAAAGTCATTATTTCTAACTCTGACAATGTCAGCATGTCTTTTGCTATATTTTCTATTCAGACTAATTTCATGTGTGTTTCCCTGGAAAACAATAAAATTTCTAAGTGATCCCAAAAGTGATCCCAAACTTTTGAATGGTAGTGTGTAAACAGCTCTGAAAAAAAAAAAAAGAAAACACTGCAAAATAATCAGTTTCTTGTGTGTTTTTTTTTCTTACAGGTGCAGGCAGTGGTGAGATGAACAGTTTTGTTTAATTTTTGTGAACTGCTGACAATATTTCCAAAATATACATTCAAAATATAGTTATTTAGAGTGTATATTTAAAAGGAAAATATATCACAACACATCAAAATAACCCAGGATCATGCAGTATTTGCAGAAATAAAATAAAATAAAATGTGCAAAAATGCAATAAATTGTGTTAATGCTTTGGCTAAATAACATTGATAAATCAGTATTTGATGGAATAATAACCATGATTTGCAATTACAGCTCTCATGCATTTTGCTGTCCAGCAGTTTTTTTTTATATTCTTGTTGGGTAACATTATACCACTCTCTTTTTGCAAGAAAGCAAACCGCTCAGCTTTGCTTGATAGTTTGTGACCATCCATCTTCCTCTTGATGACATTCAAATTCAAATTAAAATTTTATTTGTCACATACACAATTAACAAGAAATAAATAGCTGAAACATAAGAAAATAGAACAAATTTTTCAAAAAAAATATATAAGAAATATAAAAACTTATCTGTACAAAAAGACTAAATTGCAAATTTAAATGGAAATAAAAATGGAAATGTCCAGAAAGTGTGCAAATGTGCATGCATGTGCAACTGTGCATGAGTGAACTTCCAGAAGTTTTCTGGTGTAAACTGCAGTGGTCTCTTATTTTTTTCCAGAGCTGTATATTAGTGATCCCAAAAGTAATCCCAAACTTTTGAATGGTAGTGTGTATACAGCTCTGGAAAAAATTATATATATAAAATTATATATATATTTTATATATAAAAATAAAATATATACATGACTTGCCACACTGCTAAATAGATAAACAGGCTTTTTTATGTGGGAAATGATTTTAAAAAATCATTCAATGATTCAAAAAATTATTTAATGATTTTCAAATATTATTTGAGACTCCATTCCCATTCTAAAAAGATTTATATATTTTTTAAATAATAAGTATAGTAATAAAATATAATTAGGAATTGACTCTGGTTATAACTGCGTTGTGACTTCAATGGACAAAGGCCCGTGTGATTCGTTCTGGTGGGAGTCGACTCTTTAGGAAAGAACCGACTCGTGAATCTCTCATCCGCAGCATCTCTGTCGAGGACAAAAGCGGCGCACCTGCGAAGATCCTGGAGGCGGAAACGCAGATGTGTTTATACCGAGATGATGCTGATCTGTGACTCGATCAGGGATAAGAAAGTCGTGGTTTTGTCGCTGGGATAGTAAACAAAACGAAAACACAACAAAATCACAGAAGTAGGATTGATTTGTTTGTTTGTTTGTTTGTTTTGTTGCCGATATGTTGCTGCTGCTGCTCGGCTCGCTGCTGCTCGGCGCGGGCTGCTTGGCGCGCGGCTCTCAGATCTCGGACCTGAAGTCGAAGCTGTCCGGTGTGGAGGAGCTCCTCGAGGAGTTCCGCAAGCAGCTGCAGCAGGACGACGCGTACCAGAGCGCAGACGCCGCCGGCGACGCGTGCCTGAGTGACTTCGACGCGGCCGAGGAGCGCATCATCCGCGCCATGGCGTCGATCGAGCGCGGCGCCGCCTTCCTGTCCGCCCCGGGCCGCGTGCACGGCCGCAGGGACTGCGCGCGCGCCTGCTGCGCCGAGCCGCGCTGCACCACCGCCATCGTTCAGGAGCGGCAGACGCAGGCGCAGGCGCAGATGCAGCAGCAACAGCAGCAGCAGACGCAGCAGACGCAGGAGGCGGAGAGCGGCGACGCGGGTCTGCGCTGCTACCTGTTCAACTGCACGTACGGCGGCGCGAGCGTCTGCGTGTTCGCGTTCCAGCGCGGCTTCAGCACCTTCAGCCGGGTAGCGCGCAACGTCAGCGCGTCGCGCGAGCGTCACCGCAGGCCTCTCCAGACGGAGGAGGAGGAGGAGGAGGATGAAGACGGGGACTCGTCCATGCGAGGTACAAGGGCTGGAGTGGAGATGTGGCAGGGTTGAGATTCAGGTGCTTTTCAAGGTCATGGTACATGGTTCTGGAGTAAACACATCACACACACACACACACACACACACACACACACATCAGTCTCTGTGTTGTCTCTATCAGGGAACCCAGTAAAACATGCTGGGAATCACTGGGTTTAGTGCTATTAACCCAACATCACATCATTCTGCTTGAACCAGATGTTTGATCCTGGCACTGTTTGTTTTTTTTCCAGGAGAGTGAAAAGGAAAACCTTTAGTTGGTGTGAGAGAAGAGGATCCAGAGGATAGGATTAGATAGAGGCAGATGATTCGCTGTACCGACCCCTGAAAGGGAATAGCCGAAAGACAAAGAAGAAGTGAAAAGGAAAACCTCTGGTTCATAGCGTACACTATATATTGATCAAAGGCCAAATCTGTAATGACATTGTATCCAAATACATGTAAACATCCCCCTTTGGTTCAAATTGCCTGTAGTATGTGTAAATGTTGGCTGGAGGTCCTACCACAGTTGTACGAGATGGGAATAAATACAAAGCTATAGCAGCTTCCACTCTTTATTCTTGGAAGGCTGTCTACAAGATTTCTGTGGGAATTCATTCTGTAGAGCATTAATGACGAGAAGGTCTGGCTCGCAATCTCCGTTCCAGGTGCTCACTGGGGTTAATAAGGTGGGCCAGTTAAGTTCTTCTCATCTAATCATGACTTTATAGTCCTTGGTTTGTGCACTGGGGTACAGCCATGTTGGAATAGAAAAGGGTCTTCTCCAAATGTTGCCACAAAACTTGGAAGCATAGCATTGTCCAAGATGTCTTGGTATGCTGAAGAATTAAGATCGCTCTTCAATGGGGATAAGGGGCCTGCTTGATTGAAACGCCTTAATTCAATAATGAACAGAATATTAACCAATTACTTTTGTCCATATAGTGGATCTACAGTAGAAGCTACATCTTAGAAGTTAGAGTTAGAAGGTACATCTTAGGTGGATCTGCAGGTTGTTACGATTAATAGCCTAGGTCAGTTGTTGCCAGGCAGTGGAGATGAGGTCACCATTTTCCTTTGTCTGCAGATTATTCACGTCTTCCGACTCTTTTTTTTTTAACATTCACCATTTGATGGACGGTGCAACATTCTGTCAACTGATTAGATTTCTCTAGGAGCAAAGATAGTGAACTCCTATAGTGAGATCTATACCAAATATATAGCCAAAGTTGAAAGGGGCAACCTGATCATCACACTCTTGTGTGCTTGTTGGACATAAACTCACTCCAGATTTTACAGAGATTATACAGTATTACTGGTCACAGTAATGCAGGTCATGTTTTATTAGTAACGCTCTGACATTTTACATTATATTTCGTTATGTAAACAAAAGTAGCAAAAAGTGAAATTTTTATTTATGTCCAACATGAACTTTTTTCCCAGCTTATTTCACCTTCAGTCTATAACAGCTGATTACAGGTCAAGTCTAAATGAGAAAACATTAACACAATAGGACCAGAGTAGATGTTTTGTGTGTCTAAAGCATCACCTGCACTAAACCCCCACCCCCTCTTCAGCCGACATGGCGAGCAGGTGTACATTTCCCCTTCAGCACAAAGCAGGTCTAGATGGTGTCCTACCACACTTCTGAAACAGCTGATGGTGTGTTTGGTCAGGAAACCTTGTTAATCATTTACAGCTTAGAGCTTAGTTTTTTTCCTGATGCCCTTGAGTAATATAATCAGGAGCGTGGAGTGATTTTATTAGGTTTGCTATCGAATTACCTGATTTCTTTATGTGTGTATTTAAAAAAAAAGTGAATAATTATATACACGTTACTGCTTAACTCAAACTGATATGAGCTTGATAGTCGTGCACAGATGTGTATAAATATACTGTATCTGTGTAACAGCAACATTAGGTATTTGTTCCACATCGTCAAAGCCACTGATATAACAACATTAATCGATACCGATTTGAGAATGCAGCAGTGCTTTGGTATAATAAAGCAATCATCTCCAATTAACAAAATACGTTCATATGTATTAAATGATGCTAAACTAAATACCTCAGTGAGAAGCGTAACATTGGATGAGCAGGGTAATTAGATTGTAATGACTTTGGAATGACTTTGATAAAATGAGGGGAACATGCACACAGACCCATAGGTGGGAATCGAACCCTTGACTCTGGAGGTGCGAGGCCACAGTGCTAACCACTGCAGCACCTCGCTGCTGCAAGGAATTAATACAGGGATTTAATATGTGGCTTATTGAGTTTGTTTTAAAAAACAAAGTTACACAATCATTAATTACTATCCTTATTTGAAGGTTTTTATGTATAGACTAATGCTGTAAATAATGTTAGGGAAATTGTTTACTATCAATATAGAATACAAATATTGTATTTGTATACGCCGGGTAACCAGTTACACTGGGGTAGAAACCAATAAACTGGTCTATGTTTTCTTCCCAGAGCTGGACGAACCCCCGCGGAGTGACGCTGGAATGGACGTTGTGATCCAGTTGCCTACGGACTGGGCCATACTGGATGGCAGGGACAGCATGGATGACCACGGAGTCGTACGTTACGAATGGGCTCTCGTTAAAGGAGATCCGTCAATCAGCATGAAGGTAAGGATACTCAACAGTAAGTGAACTCTTGCTTAAACTAATCACTGGATGCAACAGACCCTTTTATCCATCCAAGAGCTTTGGTGTCATTCTGGACGACACCCTGTATTTCACCGCTCACCTAAATAATGCCTTTAGAATTGATTTCACTCAATCAACAACTCCACAGCACAGATTATTTTGTTGTTGTTCAGTCCTTCAGTCATGACCAACTCGTGTGACCATATGTACAAAAGTGGCGTCAAGCCTTCCTGTCTTTTCTTGCGTCCTGTAGTTCCCAGGATGGGACTATTTCACAATCACGCTTCCCGTCTAACTCAGAAACCTTCTCCTGACTTGCCCTACCACATCCTACGGTCCTCCTCATAAGAGGTACTTTCTGTACCCGTCAGCACCGTGTGTACCAGAACCTGCTCCTACGCTGCTCCAAAGCATATTTGTAACATCTGGATTACGCAGAATATAGCGGTAACTTGAATAACCACTCTTTACAAACACAATCAGAAAAGCCTTTAGAAACCAGAACATACCAAAGCTTGGTCTACAAGACCACAATTTTTAATACGAATGTTGTCAGGGTAACTGGAAGAATCAGTGTGAGGAAGAAACACCGCTGATTTAATGTTTGTTAGAATCTTGGTATTAACAGGCATGCACTTGGAGTCAGAAGTCATATTGCCTCCTTGATTACTCACACACGCAAAAAATGATAGACAGGCTGATATTTGTGTGTGTGACAAAGAGAGAGAGAGCGCCTTTCATGTTCACCTACTCAGAAGGACAAAAAGCCCTTATTGATGTTTTACATAATGGACAGCAGCGATGAATGTTTGGCCACGCCCACTTAGTACTACCGTATGGCTAAGGTTTGGCCATTTTAAAGAATTTCCAGGGGTGGTAACGGAAGGTTTTGAAATTAGCTCTGTTTTTTTTAACATGTCCTCCCACAGCGGAGCATACACCCAAGCTTTGTCACCAGTAATGATCCTCGACATGAAGGACAGGCCTGGGGATGAACTTGGCAGCAACATAGCCCATGTTCAAATCACACATGAGGATCGCCTGGACTGTTCTGTATGACACACCAACAATGGCAGCAGTGTTGTGGATTGTTCTCAGATGATCATCATGCACAAGCTGCAAAATGGTTTTGACATTTTCGGGGGTTGAGCTTGTTGAAGGTCTTCCTGATCTCTCGTCGCTTTCCAGTGATCTCCTTCCACTCTTGAAGCGTGTGTGCCGCATGAAACACCTCGAACGACTCATTGCAGCATCACCAACTTGCAGAATCATGTCAAACGTCTCCGTGGCAGATTTGCCCAGTTTCCATGTTCGCTCTATGTTCTAACTTGCTCTCCATGATGAAATAGCAGGTATGGTAACACACATGGTCAGATTTAGCACCAGTTGCACGGCTCCCGATGTAAACAGGACGATGTCTTTTGGCACGCTGACTTATGAAGCTTGGTTCTACTTGTGACTGTGCGTGCAGCCTTGTGCTGCCATCTGTTGGCGTATTACAAACCTAGTATTGAAACTTTTTGATATCACCTTGTAAGGAATGAATGGTTTCTTCTGTTACTCACACAGGTTACCCACCCGGGTCTGCTGAAGCTGAGCGGGCTCAGAGAGGGCGTCTACACTTTCCAGATGACGGTCACAGACACCATTGGGCAGAGGAGTTCGGATAACGTCTCAGTCACCGTGTTGGCACCTGAACACCACGCAGAAGGTTCAAAAACCCCAAACATGTCGCCTCGATTTCGCTTTCGCCCCATAACCTTGTTTCTCCCTCTCTATGTAGCACTATGTTAAAATTGTCGTTCTGTTCTGTGTTTTTTTTTTTCTTCCGTGCAGTATGTACTCATCATTGCTCGCCGTACCAGTTCATGTGTGATGACGGATGCTGTATCGACATTAGCTATGCCTGTGATGGCAAACAGCACTGTCCTGACCGCTCAGACGAAGACTTCTGCCGCAACTGTGAGTGTATCTCCTTAAATCTGTCCATATAATTTAATTAATATCAACCTTAAAGCATACTTATTGTACTTATTGATATTCAGTCGACGGAGGCCGTAAGACGGTAACTCACACAGCTGGCGCTTCGTCTCAGAACGGGGGAGCCAGAGAAGCAGAGGGTCGAGCCATGATTCCTTCAGGATCACGTAATACTGAAACCCCAGCAGAGCCCAAGCAACAGAAACGGCCAACGGTTGACCAAGGTACTGAGATAAAGATACTAATCCTTATAACGAGTCAAGGTCATAACGTAAGGTTTCAACTAAAACACATGGCTTATTCTATGGAGAAGCGTAAGGGATTTCAGAAAGGAATTCCCATCTCTTTGTTCTCTTGCTTTTTGGAAACAAAGCAACGCTTTGTGTCTTGTTACCTGATCCCCTGTGAATCTCAGGGCTGCTACTCGAACCAAAGGCCATCTACAGGCTTGTTACTAACAGCCCTCACTTTCTGTCTCTCAAACTTTCAAACATGCTCTCTCTCTTTCTTTCTCTCTTTTGACACACACACACACGTGCATCATTAAGAATGAATTATCAGTAATATTAATGATAATTGAGTAATAGTGTCTGTATGCTACATTGGCACTATCTAAGGTATAAAATATTTCCTCGCTTATGGAAGAACTTTTTGGAATTCTTCAGCTAATTAAGTCAATTTCTGTATTTGTAATATTATATCACTTTAAGTATTTTAGCTAAACTGTGAATTTTAGGGTGGCTTAGTTGTTAGCACTGTGGCCTTGCACCCCTAGGGTCTAGGTTCAATTCCCTCCTCGGGGTTGGTTTGCATGGGGTTTGCATGTTTCCTTCCACAGTCCGAAGACATGCAGAGTGGCGTTCTAAAATGGGACTAAATACAGTGGTCACCATTGGCCTCCACATGTCCTGGTTGGACTACAGGGATTCCTAGATGAATAAATGATGGATATATTGCGAATTTTGTGGAGATTAGATGGGTGTTTACGTCAGACCATATTTCATCTCCTCTTTTTCTCTCTCTCTCTCTCTAGATCCCTGCATGATGCCCCCTGTGGTTGGTCCGTGTAAAGGCGTTTTCCCACGCTGGTACTACGACCCCACAGCCGGAGAGTGTAAACACTTTCTGTACAGCGGCTGCAAAGGAAACCACAACAACTTCCTGCAGCAGGCCGACTGTGCAAACGAATGCATCCAGAAACCCGGTGAGTAAATCCTGGCAGTACTCTCGTCCTCTCAGGGAGTTTTTTCCTTGCCTGTGGTTCGCTCATTAGGGATAAATAAAAATTCTAATTGTATATCTTTTACTCATTACGGCAAGTTTTTTTTCTCTGACGTACAAGGTTGTCTATAAGAAAAAGGTAAAAAAAAAAATTTTTTTTTGCAAATCCCAACATGTAGCTGCCTGATTTTCAAGAAAAAGCCGTTACATTGACAAACCAATCGCATCACTTCTTTCTGTCACATGATCAGTGACGTGGTTTGAATGTGTTCAGAGGGTCTTTGGATAATCTTTAAACCAAAAAAAATGACTTTTCCATTTTTTTCCTGCCAGTTTAGACACTCCAGCATTAATAAATGACAGGTATGGATCGATACGAGACGTGCATGATACGTGCGTTCTGTGAAATAGGACGTTATGTGATTTGGATGTTGTCCGAACTCCATGTTATATACTTAACAAAACTATGTAGGATGCTGTAGTGTAAGCACTGTGGTGAAGCAGAGAAATGATGGTAAAAATATTCAAATACTTAAATATTCACTGTGTACAAGAGACAAGTGCTGCGTTGGGAAGCTGTTGGTTAAAGAGCCTCATACTACTGCACACCTGTACTACTGTACGATAGGGAGCTGTTGGAGGAAAACCGAAACTGGTAGAGAAGGAGGTTGATTATTGTTCATAATGTTTCTTCTTTAACATTTCTAATTAAAATGGTTTTTATATCGTGTATGCAACAAAACTCAACACCTTGATTTAATTGGCTGCGACTACTTTCTGTCTGACAAAATCACAATCAAAGTTTTCTATATTTTTTCTTTAAACTCAACAAACATTATTATTCATACCTAACTGCATACTCAAATGACCACAAACACGTCTGCACTCTGATTTATCCATTGTGACAAAAATGTGGGACGTGGAGTTATAGCGTTTTGACAAAAAAATCACACAAAATTCATTGATATAACTCCAAAAATGTGAACAAATACTTTTGACATTTGTGCTTTCTCACACCCTTGTGTCTCAAAGAAAACATGCACCAAATATTGTCTATCCGTTTGCGATACTTCTTGCTTAAAGTGAAAAAACTCCAAAAATGGATTTATCTCATTTCGCTATCAAACTCTTCCTGGAAATCCGCTCTGTCCGTTGTTAAAAGGGCAATTTGAATAAAAATTCAACTGAATCCGAAGTATCACCGGTTATAAAAGTGTGTGGAAATGTGTTTCAGCTCCAGGCGATCATCGGGCCACTGCAGCGCCTCCTCCAACCACACACACAAACACGGGTACTGTACTTCTTCACTAATATATATCCACCAGCATTCAAAATAAATGCTGCTGTCGGCTCATTGTGAGACAGTAAATGTGATAATGTTTATTGTTAAGTTTGAAACCTTTTGATACTATAAAATCCACGAGGACAATAAAGCGTCTATCCATTAATGCTACATAAATGTAGCCTGACAGAAATCTTTTACATATCGATGATTACATGCTCATGTATCGTCATAGCTGCTGTAATGGTAAATCAGTTAAAGCCTTCTGACCAATCAGAATGGAGAATTCAACAGTGATGTGTGTGTGTGTGTGTGTGTAGCTCCCAGGTCATCCAGCACCGAAGCCAAATCCAAGAATTCTGCACCATTACCCCAGAATGCTCAGCCAGTAACTAAAGCTCATACAGAACTAAGCACAGGACACACGCCGCCAGAGTCAGGTTAGTGTGTGTGTGTGTGTGTGTGTGTGTATCCTGAGACTAAAATTCACTCACCATCTATATCACATTATCGTATATAAAGGGTCGCAAGCTTTAACGAGGGGACTTAGGGCATGAGGCAGGGTACACACACACACTCATTTAGACATTACAGTCGATTGGGAATGGCGATTAGTCTAATCTGCATGTCTTTGGACTGTGGGAGGAAACCGGAGTACCCAGAGGAAACCCACCAAGCATGAGGAGAACTCCATGCACACGGATCCTGCGGCGGGAATCGAACCTAGACCCAAACGGTGCAAGGCCACAGTGCTAACCACTACACCACTGTGCCCCCCTAAAATTCACAGTTTAGCTAAAAAACAGGATTTAATATTACAAATAGAGAATTTGACTGTAGTTCTTAACATTGTCTTGTACTTAATTAGCTGAAGTATGATTCAATTCCAAAAAGTTTGAGGAAACATTTTATACCTTAGATAGTGTTATTGTACCATACAGACATTATTACGCAATTATCATTAATATTACTGATAATTCATTCTTAATGATGCCTGTGTGTGTGCGTGTGTGTGTGTGTGTAGGTACGATCCTGGCTCTGGTTCTCGGGGTGATTATTAGCTCTCTGCTCTTGCTGATGGTGGGCTGCAGGCTCCGCGTGCGACGTCACCGGAGGAAGAAAGCTCTGCCGCTCACCACCGAGGAATCCGATTACCTCATCAACGGCATGTACCTGTAGTGTAACATGCACATCTATATATCACACACACATACATACAGTACATACACATACACAAGGATCAGAGTGTTCTTTTGTGCTTATGTGAATGGGAGATCTATGGATATAATTAGATATATAGTGTAGAATATCAGCCGCTCCATTGAGTCTAAATGCATCATCAAAACCTTCCGATATACGGAGCCGTTCTGCGTGTTTTGATATTCGGTGTCTTACCTTCACTTGTGTCAAAAGAGTCACAGTAGGAATGTCTTAAAAAAGGAGAAAATTCCACAAAGGATTTCACCTTGTGCAATGTGCTTTTTCTTTTTTTTTTCTTCCTCCAGCTGTTTAGTTTGAATGAACCTGCGCTTGCTGTAGAACCTGATGTGGTTTTCTGCTGTTGTAAGCCAGTTTTTTTGTGCTCTGAGATGCTTTTCTCCTCACCACGGTTGTTAAAAGTGGCTGTTCGAGGTTACCATAGCTTTCATGTCAGCTCAAACCAGTTTGGCCTTTCTCATTACTAATAAGGTGTTTCCACCAGAAGTTCTGCTGCTCAATGGATTTTTTTTGTTTTTCGCATCATCCTGTGTACTGTACTTTAAAGATATATATAAAAAAAAAAAGGAGAAATGTCCAACTTTAAATAATGATCTTTCAAATAAAGTAGTTAAAAATTCTTGACCGAAATGGAAATTCAGGATGAACATAAATGAAATTTGTGTATGAAACGTTTGAAAAAATCATTATTATTATTACTCTTATTATTATTATTATTATTATTTGCCAAAAATACTGAAAGTGGCCATTTGTGTTGAAGTTAAAGTTTAAAAATAAAGGTTTTAAATCAAAAAGTACTTTTTTCCACATAGGGAATTTTACCACCACAAGATTATATTCTTTATAAAGTTATTTATTGGTATTATTTCAATAATATTGTTCTCATTCCCTAAATCATCTTTTACTTGTGTAATTTTTTCCCCTTTGTTTTTTTTAAAAATGTTTTACAGTAATTATTTTATAATCTTGCCTTTCTGTAAACATTCATACAGTAGGTATTCTGAAACGTTTTTTGTTTTATTACAAGGGGCGTTCGAGTCAAACCAGGACTTGACAGGTGATAAAATTCCAAGTAAATGAAGGAGCAAAAACAATGAACATTTACAGAAGACTTCAAGTCCAGTACGGTGAGGAGACTCTTAGCCGCAAATAAAATATTTGAATAGTGCAAACGTTTTAAAGGAGCCTGTTCGTCCGTGAATGATCGGAGCCCACTGCATTCGTTCCTGTGAGCATTCAGCAAATAGAAAGGATAGAAAAATTAAAAATTGATGGTGGAAGCGACACATCTGAGTGTGGGAACGGTGTGATCATTCATCAACACCACTTACACACTACAGCACCTTAATGTACTAATGGGAGTCCATGCTACATCCCCTGTACAGTCCTGACCTCGCTCCAAGCCATTCTCATATGTTTAGACCATTAAAGGAGTTCCCGGGAGGCCAGTGTTTCAGATGTGAAGCAGGCAGTCCGATCATGGCTCCGGTGTACTGAGAAAACTTGTTACGTTGCTTCTAACATTAATGCATTAGTATAGTCTATTATATAGAGAAATAAAGTTCTTACTCTCATAACCCACACAATGAAAAGTCCCGGTTTGACTTGAACGCCCCTTGTGCATACAGCTAACGCAAATAGTGCATACACATGTTCTTAGTTGTTGCTATGATTCTGTAGCTTATTTTTATTATTATTATAATTCGAGGATTGATTACTAGTGTTGAGTGTAATATAAGCCTTTTTGTTCAGATTTGGGAGTCAAAAGAAATGTGTGAATTTAAACATATTTAAACATGCAGTACTATATGCACTTGAAGTATATTAACTAATAATCGTTGACCCACATCGTAAACATGAATTGTCGGTGGGGAAAATTCTCCAGAAGGAGAGAAGAGAGATCTCCAGACGTTGAATAAAACACGTTTATTATGCCTTAAGAACGAGTGAGAATCTGACACAAGAGCAATTCAAGTAGCAGACTGAATAACTTTACAATCTATCAAGGGACACTCTGAAACCGGCTCGAACGGGTTAAAGCTTGACGATCTGATGAAGAACAACGTTGCATCACATGTACAGCGTTAACTTAAAAATTTATTAAAAATACTGTATGATGAAGAAATCCCTGCTGAAAAATCCAGCAAGATTTATATGGTTAATACTGGTTAGTGCTGGTCTGGTGCTGGTTTAACTGGTGAACCAGCATAACTGATGGAAGACCAGCAAGCCTGCTGAAAAATCCAGCATGGGCCGGCATGATTTATATGTATGTAATCTGAGCACCGATAGCATCCACGCTACCGTTTTTTTTCTTCCTAATGTTACATTTCTGGAAGAGATTCTCAAGAGATTGAATGCGAGTTCAACAAAAAGATGATGACGTCGAGTTGTTACTCGTCTTCGGGAAATCCTCTCAAGAAAACAACGAAATTTTTTTACACAAGATTTTACCTCAGAAATGTTAGCATACACTATATGGACGGACAAAAAGGATTTGGTCAAACCATATACATACATATACTTCAATAGGGAGTCGGTCCCTCAACAGCTTCCACTCTTCTTGGATGGCCATCCACAAGATTTTGAAGTGTCTCTGTGGGAATTCGTGTCCATTCATTCTGTAGAGCATTTATGAGGTTGGATGAGAAAGCCTGGCTCGTAATCTCCGTTCCAGTAGTTCAAGCCAGATCGACTTGAGGTCAGGGCTCTGTGTTAGGGCCAGTCGAGTTCTTTCACACCAAACTCATCAAACCATGGCTTTATAGTTCTTGCTTTGTGCATCGGGACACAATAGAAAAGTCTTCCCCTTGTTAACTGTTGCCACAAAGTTGGAAGCATAGCATTGTCCAAGATGTCTTGGTATGCTGAAGCAGTAATATTGCCCTTCGCTGGGGAATAAGGGGCCTGATTGATTGAAACACAAATACAGTACTTTTGTCCATATGGATAAAATGCCTTTTTTCCCTCACCAATGCTAACAGTAAGAAAAGAAATGAGGTAAAATTGATTTCACGATTTGAATCAATGCTGGTATTTGACCGGTGCGAGCCGTTCTTAATGAAAAGAGTGGTTCATAAGATATTTAATTTGAACTGATCGCCCTCCTCAAACGTTTAGCAGTAAGGCAGGAGCTTAGCTTACCGTGCATGCGACGTCCAGTGACTTCCTCGTCCACTATTTCAAATGGTCATTTCCAACATTTTTCATTCTGCTGGTCAACATTTGGTAAGTTCTTGCCAAACCGGTGAGTCGGCAACAACATGAATTTGGTATTTGGAAAGATATTATTCTGAGAAAGTCAAAGCCCCCCCTGGTTGTTTTTGTTTCCCTGACCTCCTACCATGTCATGTCTAGCTTCTCTGTACTGTCAATGTGCTGCTATACTTTCAAAACACCATGTATGCCTGCAGTACCTGTGGAAATTTATGATCATATATGAAAAATAAAACACAAATGATTTTCTTTAAGCTCCAGTGATGTTTCCTGAAATCTCATTTGACTTCTATAACGGGCGGGGAAAAAAATAAATCCTACATACCCATCGAAGTCCAGCCTTGTTTTGCTCCTTATGACAACTGGAAGGTCTCATGAATAAAGTACACGCTGAAACAGTAACGAACACGCCTGGCATCTTAAAAGTACAGAAATAAACCTGAACATAAGAGCATGCTACTTTAACACTATTGTCACATGTCATGTCTGTAATGGTGACAAAGGGGGGCAGGAAAAAAAAAGTCTGGAGTCGGAATGGTTTGCTCTGTGTTGGGTTTTATTGGTACAAAGCCACGTTGTGCGTCACAATCAGCATGGTGACAGCCAGCATGTCCACAGTGAAAAAGGACACAAGCTCAGCCCTGCGTGTATGTGAGAGAAAGAGAGAGAGTGTGTGCTTGTTGCACGCTGCGTGAACCTCTGGAGCCTGTCGCACGGCGCAGATGTAAGCGATCGGCCCAGGGTGGTATTGTTAGCGACAGTGTGTTTGTTAATCAGCTAGGGTTAAAATAGTGTCAAGACAGCCTGAGCAAAATCTACGCTAAACTGTGCAGCTGTGGGAGACTTTACAGAAGAGGCACGGGAAATGTACACACGCAGCTTGAAGGAGATGCGCAAAGAAAAACTGAAAAGAAATACTTTCTGCTGCTATCGTGTGATCCTTAGGACGATTGTGGCTGCTTAGCACTTAATATATAAGCATTTAATAGGTTGGAAAAAAAGGAAGTTTTCAATTAAGAACTGATCTCTAATGAAAAGACTGAAATGCCCCCGATGAAGAACGATTCATCAGTCTGATCTCAGGCGCAGCCCTAGCTAGCATTCGAATGCACTCTCCAAAAAACAAAAGAAGAAAGAAAATCCCAGCCAAAAAGCAGCATTTTATGATCTGAACTTTAAAAAAAAAAAAAAAAAAAAAAAGGAAAAATGAAAGAAATTAAATAAAAATGCACATTAATTCAGCACATTTTCACAAGCGCCCATTTAACATGAGCACGGAAACAGAGTACGGAGTTATCCTTTAATCCCTCCCGTTCCTATAGTCCATACGAGAACAGCACCAGCTCCGAACAAGCCGAAATGCATGTAAACACACAAAATGAAAAGATTATTGATAATGATAATAATCAGCTGCAATACTGTAGATCCCACAAAAACAAAAGTGTACCTGCAAACCAACAAAAAGAAAACAAACAAACAAACAAAAAAAAGCAATTCACAAATCCAAGCAAACTGCAGGCATGAAAATGTCAAGACAAAGCCCCTCTTTTAGTTTTTTTTTTATCCTTTCTTTCCATCCTGAAGGCTTTTTGGCCACACGGCGGTCAGACTGTCCCGAGAGCGAGAGTGCAGAGAGCGTGGCTTTTCTTCTTCACTGTCCTTTTACCATCTCCTCGTTAGTTGTTAAGTCCTGATGGATGCTGTGAGGTTGTGTGTGTTTGTGTGTGTGTGTTTGTGTGTGTGTGTGAAATGTGTGTATATGTATGACTGTGAATATTGCCAGACTGTTGTTTTAGAGTTCATCCCTACAAGATGAAGAGAAAAAAAAAAGTTACTCTGAGACAACCTCTCTCTCTTACACACACACACACACAGCAGATGTGTAATGTCAGTACCGAGCATGCTCGTGTGCAGATCCCTGCATTTCTTTAACACACCTGCAGCCATTCCCAAACATGTTGTCAGTCCAATAGAAGATATGCCTGATATACAGTAAAGTGCAAAAGTCTTGACCCCATCACTATTTCCTCATATTTTGCTTCCAGACATTCATGCGTTTGTTCTGTATTCTTGAGGAATAGTTCCCCAGGATTTCTAAAATACATTTTTGCGTCTCATTTCCTGTCCAGTCCCTGTACCTGAGCAGCTTCAGAGAAATGTTTTTTTTGTTTGTTGCGCCACACAGTGACCTATGAATCATTGCTTGTTTCTGTTCGTAGCTAGCTTTGTTCATTTATGTTGTATGTACTGTAGCACTTTGGTAGTGAAGGAACGGTGTTCCGTTTCATTGTGTACTGAACTGTACGTGGTTGAAGTGACAATAAAAGCCTACTTGGTCGGGACAGACGAGAGGGGAAATGAGGTTGCTGCCGAAGATGTTACATAAACAACCGATTTTTAAATCTTGTCCTTAGTTTCTATGCAGCCTGTCGCGGTAAAACATTTGCTCCCATTTCTTTCATTTAATCTACATCCTTTAATTTAATATGAAGAAATGAGGGGCTCAAAACCTTTGCATGATACTGTATGTTATTAACAAAACCTTTTCAACAGCAGCTACGTTTACATGCAGAATAACAATCCAATCTGATCTGATCTAACGGATAGCTCAGGTAAAAATAAATAAATAAAAGAAGCAATAAAAATAAATCATGCAGATTTTACAGCAATCACTCTAAATATACATTAAGTAAAACAGGAAATAGTGTGTAGGCTTGGATCATGACATGTTAATAAATATAAATAAATTTGTATTCTGTATATTAATAAAAAAAAAGTGGTCTAAATACAGAAATAGTGAGGAACTAGCCTTAATGCACAATGACAAATTATTCCAGTTTTCCTTTTAATACAAGTTCTTTTTATTCAAGGACATTTTGCTGACATTTTGCCACTTTCGCAATTCAAACAACGAATATTTTTAAAGTCATACAACTTGACCTCTTTTTAGGTAGGTTTCATATTCTGGATCGTCTGTGAAATAAAATTGATCGTGACAGGAATCACCAGGGACGATTCGATACGAAACGATATCACCATACCTAGGTTCTGATTCGATCTGTACTGTGATTTTCATGATAAGTATCATGATTTTAAAAATATCCTGATTCGATATTAATTTATTTTATTTTTTAGACCATATTATGATTCTAAACAAAACTTAGCAAACACAGGTAGTCCCAGACTTATGAACGAGTGCCGTTCCGGGAGATCATTCGTAAGTCCGATTTGTTCTTATGTCCGACAAAGTAAATTTTATACGTCTTTGATACGGATCAATAAAGCATACAAATCCACTTGACTAAATCTCTGTCCCCTTTCCTCACACTGCCATCATGTGGCCAAAACCCATAACCGCACCTAAGGAAATTAATCTCACACCTTGAGACATGCACAGTATTGTCTCTGAGCCTTTAAATCACGAGGGTAATCCCGGATTCTATTTTGTCTCAGAGCTGTTTTCCACTGTATTGGACTGTGAACTCTGTTTTGTTGAGGATTTTCCAAAATTAGGATTAT
>JAQMYG010000012.1:33075131-33086023 GCA_030014215.1 Clariallabes teugelsi
AATGTTTGTACAGGAAAGCAGCAGGCAGAGTCATCAACAACGTTTATTTCATAGAGTGAGTGTGTTACAGGCCGTTCCACACCGACTGCAACAGTAGACGATAAGATGTAAGAGGCGACCAGCGTAGCGGGCATCCCACTCCGTGTAACAATAGTGAGCATCATCACCACTTTTAATGTCATATTGTGAGCCAATAATATACGGTATCTGCGGAACAATAGAGCAGAGTGAGCAGTGACTGCACATTCTATTCACAGATAATGGTAGCGGTAATCTGTATAGGTAAAACTCTAGTTTCAAAGTTACGGCTCTAGATTAATGATCTGAACATCTGGGTTCAAGCACCACCACCGGTGGGTTGCCACGCCCTATACTAGTCATCCCCTGCATGCACTGCTGGTCCCAGGCCAGTTAGAAAGGGCATATGGCAAAAACCAGCCGGATGGTAGCAGCCGAAAAGACGAAAAGAGTATGGCACAAAACATGATGACACACACAAAATGCTAATAAATAATATGCTAGTTATTTTAAACTGAAATATCAGTCCAGAACATGGTCACCTGCCACGCCCACTGCCACGCCCACCTAGCTATACTACGAAAGGTCAGGATTCCTATTTTATTGCGCACCTGAGTTTACCGTAAGGCTGCGTTTATAAGGATAGGTCCAATATTTAAATATTGATACCGTAAAACAGAACTTACTGGGGGTTTCAGGTCCGCTGAGACTTGATAAACAACCTTATGTTTTGCGACTGATAAAAAAAAAATGCGACATCTATTTTTACGGTGCTATACATTAATAATAACGCAAATAATCCTTATTAATGATAATAATAATAATAACACTGTGGTAAATTAGACATCTTGTATAAGTTGCTGTGCATGTTGGCTGGGTTAGCATGACATGACAAGACTTGTAACGTTATACACTGAGCTAGCTGCTACAGGAAAGTTAGTGACGCACATTTTAAAAAGCAGTACAGGCAGTTATGATGAATGAAGCAAAAACATGGTGTTTATTTTGGAAGAAAAAAAAACCCCGCAAAGATATTGACATGTCAAACAACAACAAAACTAGCTAGCATGAAGCGGCTAAGCAAAACAGAAAGCCTCCAGCTTCCAGCAGCGCGCGCGCGCGCCGTTGCTATAGCTAGTAACGTCGTCAACACCACCGTTAAAAAAAACCGCCGTCTCCAGTCACGGAAGAGGAATTAACGGTTGTTATTTCTCTTTCTGTTAAATCTGTAGATTTGTAAAACACTCACTGCGGAGGTTGTTGACGAGCTCTGCTTGGCTGGCTCCTCCTGATTTCCAGGCCATTATTAAACACACTCTGCGGATCAGGTAGAGAGCGGCAGTGAGAGCCGCGCCTGCGCACACCGCCCTGCCCAGCACGCGCACCACTTCCCACACGGACGGAGTTCCCGCGGCGTCAGCGCCCGACATGCCCGCGCGCGCGAGCACGCGTCTGAAATCGCTGTGTCAGAGTGTTATGCGATCAAAAAAAAAAAAAAAAACATTTAAAAACAAGCGCGTTTATTCAGGAATTTTTTTTATTATTGCAATCATGGTGCCCGGGTTGGAGTGGGAGTGTCACTGCTCTGCGCTGCCGGCAGGAGGCGCTCGTGAGCTCGTGATGTCAGGATGCTTGTGTTTGATTGGTGGAGCTCCATCAAGGAATGGGCAAAAAATGAATAAATAAATCAAAACTGTGTACACCTCACCTCTTGTGTGCTTTTTGAACACCACATTCCAGACCACCCACCCCTTTCCTCATATAAAACCCCTAAACACTTCACACATAGGAAGTCTTTGTGTTAGTGAAAGTCAAGCACTGATGTCCGAACATGAAGCTTTGCACTATCATGCTAAAACAGGTTTTAATAGTCCCAGTGAAGGGAAACTGTAATGATATATTCATTAATACTTCACAGACTGATAGTGCCTACCAAATGTAAATGTATCAAATGGTTTATTTACATCCTCCCTCAGGCACCTCAAAACCTGGCAGTAAATTCGCTATTGATGGTCTGGCCCCTGGGGACGAATTCTTGATGCACAATGCTGCGTATCTTGTAAAAGATGATGACTGTGCACCTAGTCGAGCTGCAGACCTGCCTCGCCTTTTTCACTCGAGGAGATGATGGGCTCTTCCACTGTGAAGACTGTTGCTTCATCTCAGGGTCGTACCCATACACCCAAGTGTCGCCAACTGTAATGATCCTCGACATGAAGGACGGGTCATCTGCGGCACGTTGACAGAGTTTTTGACAGATTTCTAGACGATGTTCCTTCTGCTCCTGGATCAGCAGCCTGAGGATGAACTTGGCAGCAACACAATGCATGTTCAAATCACATGTGAATATTGGCTGGTCTGTTCCGTATACTCTATTATGATACACCAACAATGGCAGCAATATTGTGGATGTCGGTGGCTATCCAAGGGTGTTGTGAAAAATGAAGCAATACTAAGAACCTCCATGATTTAACAGCTTGTAGATCCACCTATAGCAGGCTTATCCACCTTTATCAGGCTCTCACATCGTTGTAAAGGAATTTTCGTTAATTCTTCTTTAGAACGTTGCTTCGGTTCATTCGCTTATGCACGTCCTAGTGGATGAATGAATTTAGACCAAGCTTTAGCTTTTGTGAGTAATACTTTGGTGTACAGAGGAGCTCATGGTTGACTTAATGACTGCAAGGTTCCCAGGTCCCAAGGCTACAAAACAAGCCCAAAATATCACCCCTCCACCACCACCATGCTTGACAGTGGGTATGAGGAGTTTCTGCTGAAATGCTGTTTGTTTATTTGTCAAACATGGCACTGGGCACTCGGTGCCAAACAATTCTACTTTGGTCTCAGCTGTCCATGGGACATTATTCTAGAAGCCTTGTGGTTTGTTCACATGCAGTTTTCCAAACCTCAGTCATGCTTTCAAGTTCTTTTTAGACAGAAGCAACCCATACAAAAAAACTGTACTTGTTCAGTCATCTTCTAATCATGGACTTTAACATCCACTCCTAGGAAGATTTGCAACTGTCTTGAATGTTTTCCACTTGTAAATAATCTTTTTCAGTGTACAAGTGTGAACTACAAATTGTTTGGAAATTGTTTCCAGATTGGCATTGTGTTAACATACACCTGAATGCTCCAGACCAGCAAACTGCCAAAACTTGCTGCACACCTGCTGATGATCAGTTAATCGAGGGTTAATTAGCAGCAACTGACTGCAACTTACTATCTTAACCTGTGGAAGCAGTTAAAGTGTACTTAATTTTATATTACATGTACATGTTTAGGTAATTTCCCTCTGGGATTAATAAAGTTCTTTGAATCTTGAATCTTGATGATATTTAATTTTTCCCCCAACTTTGTCAGAGGTTGAATTTGACTGACACTCAGACCCGCTACAATTCACATGATTTTTATTATGTTTTTACACAATAACACACAGAGTTAAACAAAGCATACTAACTGACTTTCACACATGACAGTAATAACTACAAAAATATTTCTATTTTGTAGTAACCTTTGATTGCATGTTAAAATGAGTAATAATGCTTGATTTAAAAAGAAGTTAGTATATATTTTTATAGAGCTTTAGCATATGTCTGTGGTCAGATCTTACTTTGAGATGCATGGTGAATTTTTAATTAACATAACAAAGGCATGACAGCAGGGTCAGTGTGTGTGTGTTTTTAAATAACCGCACATGTGTGTCTGCGTAGAGCCACCGTAGTGAGCGAAGACGTAAGGACGTTCGGATAGAAAAAACACGCTCCCTTCTATGCGTTCCTACTCTGATTGGTTAATTTTGCGAAAGCGCAAACTCGTAGCCAATCACAGCACAGGAGGGGGGCGTTGCTTGTCGGAAACATGGGCGGGAAACACTAGCTGCTGAACATAAACCAAGTTAAAGCACGAGCCCGGTTTGTGGAAATGGACTGCGTTAACGCAAAATACGTGTCACAGAAGATCAGCAAGACGCGGTGGAGGCCCGTTTCAACAGCCGCGTTACAGCAGCCCGAAGTGTTCGCGACGGGCTCGTGGGACAATGAGGTGAAGTTTATGGCTGTAGCGCTTAGCAGGCTAGCTCGGCTAGCTTAGCGGTTGATGGCACACGACTTCCGGTGTTGCACAGGAAACCGATTTGTGTGTGTGTGTGTGTGTTTCAGGATAATAAGCTGTGTCTGTGGAGCGTGGGAGAGGACGAAAGCCGCAGCATGGGGGAGGAAATGGAGGGAGACCCGCAGCTGCAGTGTGAGTGTCAGCACGCCGGGGATGTCATGGACCTCCAGGTGGGTTTGGAGATCAGTCACGTGGGACAGGGGCGCCACTTCATTGGCTGATTAAACCGGAAGTGATGCGACTGTTACTATAGATACCCTGCCTGGCCAAAAAAAAAAGTCACACGCTAAGATTTCTTTAAATCACCTTTAGCTTCGATTATACTGTAGTACTAGGGCTGCACGATATTAGGAAAATATGCGATATTGTTGAATATTGCGATAATGATATTTCTTGCGATATTAGCATTATATCACCTACTTGGGAGGCGGGTATAAAGATAGTAAGGGCCTATCTGATTGGTCAAATTTGGACACACAAATGCTTGGCACATAAATTAAATTTAATTTATTCCAACTCTTTCGATATATCGTGCAGCCCTATGTGAAACTGATTCCTGATGCTCGCAGAAAGATTGTGACTCCTGGAATATGCCTGTTCCATTAGGGAAGAAAAAACTTGATCCATGGATGGGATAATCTGGTCATATATTACATTTATGCTGTCAGCTGACTCCAGTGTGGGTGAAAACTTATGGAAATAATCAGCTTTGGGGCGGCGGCACCATCTCTGGTTCATCACAGCACTCTGGCGTCGATTGTTACCACATAATGTTGCTGACACTCGACTTGAGCAACTAAAACAACCCCCAGATCATAACACTGCCTCCAGAGGCCTGTACAGTGGACACTATGAATGATTGGTGCATCGCTTCATGCGCTTCCCTTCTTACCCTGATGCACTCTGGATAGGGTTCGACCACATGACATTTTTACCATTACTCCAAAGTGTGTAATCGGCTCTAAATCACTGCTCTTCATATGTTAATAAAAATAACTATTAAACATAAGACTATTGATGTTCTGTTCTTTTGTAGTTAAACACCTCCAGAGGCTTTAACAGTGGTCACTATGCATTGGTCTACTGTACAATCCAGTCTTTATGCTCCCTAATTGATCCCTAATTTTTTTTTTCTTCTTTCCGACCACATGTTTATTTCTTCCCCAAAGTTGACGGAGCAGCATCATGTTTTCATAATGTGTTGAAGCATTCTGTGTTGTATTGGGAATGTGTTGAAATGTGCATAAATATATTAACTGAGAAAAAATATGAAAGTTTCAGGATTTTAACAGGGTTAGGAGAAGATTAGCCAAAAATTATCCAGTGAATTTGCTTTTAGGTATAACAAAGAGTTTTTTGTGTAAGAGGTTTGCTCTTACACAAAGAAATAGACAAAGCCTTTATTGATTCTGATTGTAATTCAAATAAAGGCAAAAAAGTGGACATTTTTGCAAAAATAAATAAATAAATAAATAAATAAATATATATATATATATATATATATATATATATATATCTCAGGATGTCCTGATCAGCAGATTGGATCAACTGTCTAATGTTTTCCTCTTTTTTTCTTTTCTTTTTTTGTCTCTATTTCAGTTCTTGGATCGAGACAGACTAGTTACAGCATCATCGACCGGAGCCGTGACTGTCTACAAACTCAGCCCTGACAACAAGGTTACAAAATGTTTGCCTTTAAAAAAAAAAAAAGAAAAAAAAGTATTAATGCAGTTACTTGGTGCTTAAGATTCTTTATACAAGGACGAGTCAAAAATTATCCGCACTCTGGCTGTAGAATATTTTTATTAATCTTTAGAACGTTTTCCGATTTTATCTCCTTCCACGTCTCGTCCACGTCTGTGCACCAGAAATGGTGAAACTTTCACCACCTTCAGAGTATCGATTGTAGATCCCCAAAACCCAAATCACTGAACGCTGCTTTTTTAAAATGAAAAATGTTTTTTTTTTTTCTTTTTCTTTTTTGGTCCATACCACAAGTGGGCGTCTATGAACCTATGTCGAATCCATCTATGAATCTGATGTAACACATTCCCACCTGCACAGCAGTGACCGGGGAGACGGGAGCCTTGGACAGAAGTCAGTGCAGCCAAAAGAACAGTTTTAATATAACCGGACTGCGGATCATTTTTGACTCACCCTCATACACGCAGTATACTGTGCAACTTGGGTTTATTTTATTTATTTATTTTACTACTATTTGTATTTTTTTAAGTATATATTTTTAGAACAAACTTTGTTAAACATGTTTAGTTTATGACTTCATTATTAAAAAATCAGTACAAAAAAAACATTTCTGATTTCCAAACATTAGTATTCTTTCAAAAAGTAAAAAAAAAAAAAATCTTTCAGGAAAATATCTGTAGGCCAGAAAAGAAAGCAGCATATTCTGTAAAAGACAGTAAAAGATTATGTAGAGTTCTGTTCAATAGGGTGTCACTTGTACAGTAAAATGTTCTTATTGGCTGAGTCGCTGTGGTATAAGGGGAAGAAAACACTTGAAAGTATTGTGTTTCAGGAAATCCAGGGTAGTAACGCTAACGTTTTTTTCCTGTACAATCTAGACCCTGTCCGTGGCTCAGGTGTGGGATCGGGAACACCGCTATCAGAGTGCTAACGCTCCGTGCACCGGAGTGGCGTGTAACAGTCCAGAGCTGGTCTCCGTGGGCGAGGACGGGAGAATCGTCCTCTACAAAGCCGATCAGAGGGGCGCCGCGCGCGTCATCGGTTTGTGTATTCAATCTTCACACATGCATTAAAATCACCATCATGGGGCGTAAATAAACACAGGGTGAATGTTGGCGACGGGAATCAGCAGTCACCTCCCGATACCTCGGTGCTGATTCGATTACAATTGTGATTCTGTAAGTAACACGATTCTATAAATATCCCGTTTCTCTATTGAATTTTTTCACAATATTAAACCTGTAAAAAACGTTTGAGTAATTAAATGTATCCCATTCCTTATAACATTTCTCACTTAAAAACCAAGCGCAGCATTTAAACACTACGAACTAACTTCAAATATAAGAGTTTAACATTTAACTAAGCAGTGTGTATCTTGGTCATCCATCATAATTATTATTTCTAAACAAACTTAGCGATTTGTTCACTCCTACCACACGGGATGTAAATGTGTTAATAGTACAGAGTGCACCACCTGTAGGGTCCTAAAGAAATAGTGATGTTTTACCTCCTCTAATTCAACCAAAATCTAAAAACTCAAAGTAAAAAAAAAAAAAACATTTTGGAGTCTCTAGTAAATGCATCGTCACATCAAGAGCTACAAAACACCTCATGTTTACAATACTGCATTTGCTTTACATGGCCATGTGCAAGAAATGTTATATATAATTCAGTGATCATGCACCATATGAGGTTTTCTAACTGTACATAATATAGTAAATTGTGTAATACAATGAGGGGTGTAACTTTCTCCTCCTCAAATGTTTTGCACAGAAAACGCAGACAGCAGCACGATCCACGGCGTGACGTTCCTGCGGATGACTGAGGTCCTGACGGTCAACTCCATCGGACAGCTCAAGCTCTGGGACTTCAGGCAGCAGGGCAGTGACCCTGCACAGATCCTCACCCTGTAAGACTACAACACACCAGACAGAGACCGCGCGTAGCGTTTTTTATAACATATTGTTTTATGGGGAAATTATACTGTTTTGTCTGTATTTCTATAACAGTAGAAATGAATGAATCTCTTTTAATACAATTACAAATAAGTGGGATTTTCATACTATGCCATTAACTGTATGGCCAAGTGTATATAAATATAAAATACTTTCTAAAGCTGTGCTCGACAACATCCCATGATTCACTGATATTCTTATTTCCTTTAGTTTCTTTTGCATTATACAATACAGAAATGTGCAAATATAGTAAATAACCGATCAACACTGATTTATTGATTTGAGTTGTTAGATATCACACCGTAACCCTTTTTTCTTTTCTTTTTTTTCTTTTTTAAATCTCTGCAGCACCGGGGACAGGGTTCCCTTACACTGCGTGGACCGACACCCAAACCAGCAGCACATAGTCGCCACCGGCGGCCAGGACGGCATGCTGTGCATTTGGGACGTGAGACAAGGCAACATGCCCTTCTCTCTGATGGAGGCTCACTCAGCTGAAAGTCCGTTCATAAACCGATAACAATCCAGATGTTATGTCTCTCTCATCAGAGATATATTTACACTAATGCTGATGTCGTGTTATTTATTTTCGTCTTTAGTGTGGGAGGTCCGTTTTCACCCGACAAACCCGGACCACTTGTTCACCTGCTCGGAGGACGGCTCTCTGCTGCACTGGGAGACGTCCTCGGGCTCTGATGCACCCTTGTTCCTGCAGGGTAAGATCGATTGATTAACTGCTGCCTTTTCTCTTACAGTGTCTTGCAAAAGTATTTATACCCCTTTAACTTCTCCACATTTTATCACGTCACAACCACAAACATAAATGTATTTTTACGTTCGCCGCCGCTTTTTCCTCAGAACCTAACTAACAGTTGTTTTGGTGAAACCCCTGCGATTTCGCGAATGTTCTCCGCAGTTTTTTATGCCTTTTTTTTTTTTTTGTGGCAATATATAAATTTATGTGTTTTAACGCTAAACTATTAAGAACAATATAATTGACTAATTTTGTACCATAAATATTAACGTAAATTCAACTAAATTTCCATATAAAATATAACACTGTATACTGTATACATTTTTCAAAACTGTAGAGAGAACACAAAGTGACCGTAGAGGGAAAACGGAGCTTGGGATGATGAATTATTGTTACCGTATTTACCCTACAGTACTGATACCAAAAAAAAAAAAACACGCTTGCATGAATTACAGCACGTATAGAGGGGTAACATCTGTGTTTTACATTGTAGCACTGCGGGAGACACAGCAGTACAGTATTATACAGTATACATGTTTACCTTTTACTTTGTTTTTTAAGGGTAATGTATTAAGTTTGAAATGAAATTAAAGTGTTTTGCGAGCATATTTAGGATTTAAACTACAAAAAAAAAAAAACATTTTGACCACAACCAAAATTCTCGCATTTTTACAATTCGACAATTCATAGGTGCTCCAGGAATGTACCCAGGGGTCGACTGTATTTGTTCTTTTGAAAAATTCATTTAAATAAATTCTACAGCCAGAGCGCAGATAATTTTGACTCACCCTGGTAGATAAAGTGACCAAAGGTGTTCAGGATTATTTTTACAACAGATTCCCGTGCACTTGAGAGTAAATGGAAATGGCAGGGGTAGTGCAGTGGTTAAGGTGTTGGACTAGTGATCGGAAGGTCCCTGGTTCAAACCTCAGCACCACCAAGTTGCCACTGTTGGGCCCCTTAACTCTCAACTGCTCAGATGTATAATAGGATAAAAGTTTAAATCGCTCTGGATAAGGGCATCTGTAAATGCCGTAAATGGTAATCTCTGGAAATGCTCGTGCGTGCTTGATCTTTAGAAAGTGAGATCAGAATTTCACATTTGTCACCGCCTAATCTTTTTCCACTCTACTCTTTCCGTCGCTACAGGACGCAACAGCAGCATGATGTCCCGCAGCGCCACGGCGCCCGCCGGAGGAAACCAGTCCCTCGTCAGCGCCTGGCTCCACGGAGACTCCAGCAAGGGCAGACTGGAGACGACGCACATGCTCCCCAGCCAGACGCTCTCCGTCAACAGTCTAGACGTGCTCGGACAGTGCTTGGTGTGCGGGACAGACGGGGAGGCGGTTTACGTCCACAGACGGGTCCCCGTGTGACGTCACTCGTTTCAAATCGTACTTTTTATTCTGTATCTCATACTTTAAATTCTTGGTGGTGGTGGTGTTGTTGTTAGTCTTTCGGCTGCTCCCGTCGAGGGGTTGCCACAGCGGATAATCAATCCGCACTTTCATTTGTATAAAAAAAAAAAAACAAATAAATAAACAAATTAAAAATGCTTTCATGTTGATGTGTGAAATAATAATTTTTTTTAAAAAGTGTGGAAAAACTTCACTACAGAGCATTGGAAGAAAAAAAAAAAATCAATCAATAAATACATTCCATCAAGGTGCTCAGGATGATGATGGGCCCCAGAGGGAGGCGCTATGCATTCTGGGAATTAGAGTAGCGCGCGGCTACATCCGGGTACTCTCGCGCTCTCTCAGTGACAGACACCGGCGGAGCTCCAAGGCGACAGTGTCAATACAACCCTCACGCGCTAGTTAGCTAACACGGCTTAGCCGGCTAATATTTCAAATCCACCACTGGACATTTATACATTACACGCTTTATAAATGTTCATTCCGTACGAAATGGATATTCTTTAGGCCCCGTGGGGTAAGTAAGTGGCTTCCCAACTTGCCTTTTTTTTTTTTTTTTTGCTCCACAAGCGTTGAGGTTTCCATAGTTAAGCTAAAAGATGCTAAGCTAGCAAGCTTCGCGTTGCTAGCTAGCTAACATTAGGCCCTGACGGATTTATATATATTAGCAATGTAACTTTATTTTTTCATTTTAAACATTTGCTTAGCTCCTAATCTCTTGGTTAAAATGTTAAGTTTGTCCTTTTGGAATAACAATTTAATTTTATGGTTTAGCTTTGCTAAAAACATGTTTTGCTACGACGATGTAGCTATGTTAAGTTAGCATAGATTAGCCGAGTGAAGAGAGCAGGCCGTGTGTGTGTGTGTGTGTGTGTGTGTGTGAGAGAGAGACAGAGTTCTCAGTCATAGCTGATGTTTAATAATGAACTT
>JAQMYG010000012.1:33155494-33178286 GCA_030014215.1 Clariallabes teugelsi
TTTTATACTTGTGTGTAATTTTTTGCACCTGAGGTGCACCTGTACACACACACACACACACACACACACACACACACTTGAGGGCAGTACGTCTTGTGACTTTTAGTGTGCCCAGGTTGCTCTAATAGCAGCCTTCGGCTCTTCTGTAACAGCATATCCTTTATGTTTTATTCTTAATGCACTCATCCTTTTTTATATATAGAAACTGGTGTGTCATAACTGTTTTTAAAGTGTGTTTTATTTTGTAATAGATATTATGATATTTTCTGTATGTATTTTCTTTAGCAGTTTTTGAAGGAGTCTCCAGTTTCAGCACTTTGTAGTTGTATCAGATAGAGCATAAGTGGCAAGTTCAAGATTTTTTGTGGTATAAGACGAATTAAACACTGATATGTTTAAACTCCACTTCAGGTCTCATCACATTAAATGTTTTATTTTTCAGAAGGTGTTTCATTTTCGTAAAATAGTTTATATTTAGCCAGAATGTATGAACAGAGTTTTTATTCATTCATTTCTTTTAATGAGATAGTGGCATGCAGCATTTAAGCCATGAAGTCATATTTTGCATTCAGAGCAATTTTATTCCACTATAAATTCAAACTGTGATTGGAAAAAAAAAAATCATCTCAGTTTGGACACCTACTCTGTTCTAGTATTTGCGCTAATCCGTGTCTTCACTCGTTGCTGTAGGATGCCATCCGGATGATGATCACGCAGGCCAAAAATCACCTGGAGGAGCTTAGACGATCCCTCGCTCTGGCTGGAAGGTGAACGGCTGCGAGTGCCGTCTCCTGCATGAGGAACCCGTATTAATGGCAGGACTAACAGCGCTGAAGGCATATACACTGTGCATTTGACTTCAAATCTCGCTCAGGCTGGCCTTCATCACCTCATTGCTGCCAAGACTGCGGTGTGTGAATGTAAACGGTCTGCAGCATTGTGGTTTTTCTGGCTCTCGTTCATCTGAGTGAAATCATACTTGAAAAAAATAGAGAAATCTCCAACGTAACCTGCAGGTGACGTGAGAGTGCTGGAGTTCGATCCCCAGTCTCTTCCCTTTGTGTACTGTGACGTTGTGTAAAATACACATGCTAAATAAATCCAGGTTGTATTTCAAACCAGATGATGATTTTTCAGAGTATATGAACGTAAATAACTGAAAAAATGAAGAAGGAATAATTCACTTCACTTTGATTTATATATGGCTTTTAACAGTGGTCAGTGTCACGAAGCAGCTTTATAGAATCAAAACAAGAATTATGGAAATGTGTGAGGAAATGTGTATAAATCCTCATTTTTGATCTGCAGTCATACTGTGTGTTAGGAGGCTGGAAATTCAGTTTCCAGTTCGTTATTGGAGGCTCAGGTACAAAACTGTTTGTGGGAATTTCAGTCCTGAACTATTAAGTAACTACATAACTATTAAGCATTTTATTTGTATAGGCGACTTTCTATTCATGCACTGTCTCTGTTGTGTAAACAAGCAATAAATAACGGTAAAACAATATTAGATAAATCAAAACAGGTCAAGTCATATGGAGCTCTGAGTGCAGACTTGCATCATGTGGGATAAGCGCTTCTGTAAAAATGAGTCTTAAGATGTGATTTAAACGTGTTTGAAGAGTCTGAAGAGAATTACGGATGATGTCTGGAGGAGAATTCCGGAGAGTGGTGGGGCTAAAGGCTCTAGAGCGGGCAGGGGGTGTAAAGAGGGGCCTTGATGAGGAAGAGTGAGAGATAACAGATGGATTCTGCCTTCATTTAATTGTACTGTAATTATTAATGAAATAGACAATAAAATAAAAATACACAGATAATACACACTGCTAGATACACAGCAAAACCAAGAATGCAGCTTGAACACAAGTTATAATATAATCATATGTATTTATTTAACACAAAGAAAGATGCTTTTATGTTAATCATTCATTCAAGATTCAAAGAACTTTATTAATCCCAGAGGGAAATTGCTTATTCTTGGTCACAGTTGTTATCGAGTAGAAAGGAAAAGTAACAAATAACTACAATTAAATAATAATAATAATAATAATAAAAAGAGTCCTAAGACAGTAAGTACCAGATTGCACACTAAACTTTAGGAAACTTTAAATGAATACAGTAAGTAAAACAATAAGTACCATATTGCATAGAGTCCTAAAACCGTACCATATTGCACACTAAACTTTTGAATACCTTAAATGAATACACTAAATATAACCCAAGAGCATTTGTAAATATTGCACAGTAATCTATGTATGTAATATTGTATTACATATTTTATTGAGATGTAATATTGCAATTATCATATTATTAATATATTATTCATTACTGTCAGTAAATATCCACATCAACATGTGTATGAGTTCCACATCAGGGAATCTGAAATCTGAGAAGTTTTTGGGTAAGGTTTAGTGAAATTAGTACTCGGAGTGATGTAGGACATTTAGATCACAGAATTCCTAATTATTATCCTTCTCAAGTGTGTTAGGAACTGAAAAGTGTGAACATGTGGATCATCTGTATGTTCATTACAGCAGCGATCAAAGGTAGACTGTCCAGGCGATTTTCCATTCAGTTTGATTTGATAGCAGTAATGTTTATAGTTTGTTTTGTCTCAAGCAGCTATGTCCCTTTTAAAGTATTAAAAACTAATTAAATGATCTAGTATGCATTGGAATGCTCTGTAACTTGTGAAGATGGAAGCGATTTACGTTTGCTGCAGAGACTGATATATTTGTAAGTAATGCATCATTTATTGATAGAATTGAACATTTAAGCAATGTTTACCTAAATAGTTTTTTTTAAAAAAAGGAAAAAAAAGCCTGAATCGATTCGATTAACTAATAATTTTTAATTTATATTCGATTCTTAATTTTAACTTTAAAACTCTCATCACTTACATGTTAATCCTACTCTTAATTTTTCTAAGGTAACATCATTCTCTAAAAGGCATTAAAGGCACAAGTAAACAAGTTTAGTGTCGGTACAATAGAAGACTGAATGTAAAAAATCATCAGTGTCAATAGTTTTAAATAGTTTTAAAGTTTCTCATAGTTTTTGTTTCTCAAAGTGCCCCCTGGTGGACCGTGATAGAACTGCAGGTGGGCTGCAATAGATCATTTACAATAAAGAAACAAAAAAAACAACTTATTCTGTTAAATAAGTTTAAAATGATAATTAAATATTTCTGATTGAACATAATATTAACCTGACCTATTTTTAAACCAGAGCATATCATTAGTGAAGAATCATAATTCATAATCATAATGTTAATAGAAAATCAACTTTTGTTCCCCCTTGGTGTCAAAAATGTAACATCGTACCTTGTCTACTTCATTTTTAAAATTTGTTGCTTTATGCATTGTGTATGTGGATGGATTATGACTTTGCCCTGCATTGCTATAGGCCCATGAAGAAGGAATTGCTCAATAGAGATATAGAGCTCTATACTGTAGTTATAGAGAAATAATACATCCCGAGTGTCTTGTGTGTCGATCAGATACAGTATTAAAGGTTTGGGTCGCCACAAGAGATTTGTTTGGGAATGACTATAGGAAGACATCTCTCACGGTAGCTGCAGTTTCACATGGTCAGCGGTGGCTCAGTGGTTAAGGCATTGGACCCTGGGTCGGAAGGTCCTGGGTTTAAACCCCAGCATCACCAAGATGTTCAAAAAAAAAAGAGGGAGATAAAATGTCATTTGCTCTGGATAGGGGGTGTCTGCCAAATGCTCAAATATAAATGTGCTCGTGTAATTTCAGATTGTGTTAAATGCAGACAAAAGAAGACAACATTTGAATTTATGATTTTTTTTTTTATGTTCAAACAGGGCAGGAATCAGCATACAGATAAATACCTCATTTGTGTGTAAAACAAAACATTCAAAGCACTTCAGGTTACAGTTCCAAGCAAGATTTTTTACCTTTCCTTTTCTCTGTTCCTGCATTTTAAACAAAGTTACACAGGCTAAAACTGGACAATAGATATAATTCATACTGGCATAAACATCTGTAAAAGACACAGAGGACGAGACGCAGGCAGCAGCGTACGGAGTAGACATTTAAGAATAACACCACCACCACCACCACACCCAGGGATGTGTTGACCTTCTGACCTTTACTCTGACAGACATGGAACAGCTTATACAACTTCTTAGCTTTTACACTTTGAGAATACGTTATATGTTTGACAGTCGGTGTAGGATTTGCCTTTAAGCACATCATATGTGATATTACTGATATTATCCAAAACCAAAAAGCCGGGAAAACAAATGGTAAATTATCTACACTGCATTACGTGTGTGTGTGTGTGTGTTCACATTGTGTAGTACATTAATGCCATAATAAGCAGGCCATGAGTAGCTCTCAATATGCTACCACTGTCATGCGTTGTCATGGTGATGATCAGTGATGGAGTTCTCATCAGAGCTGTGCGATTCAACCGATGATGCAGTTTATTCGATTTGTTCAATTAAGTTAATTGAATCTGTGGGTTTTTTTCCGATTCCGAATCGGTTCACACTTAACCATATAACTACATAAAGTAAACATTCGATCTATACTTCGACTATATACAGTATGTAAACATTCAAATGTTAAATTCTCCAAATCTGATGAATTCCTTATAAATGTACCACAATTTCGTCAGAAAATGCAAATGCGTGACGATCATTGCGTGTATGATCGGTCGGTGCAATACCGCCACCTACTGGTGCGAAGCGTCGCGCAGAAGAACAGCAGGAGAAAACATAATCGAGACATGACACATATATGGTACAAAGGGAGTGAATACTTATGCTGTATAAAGATGAATGTATATTTTTTTGCATTTGTTTTCGCAGGCGGATCATTTGTTATGTGTGAAGAATCGAACCGTACATTGTAGCTTTCATCCTTTCAGGCTGTTGCGCAATACAAAAAAAAAAAAAAACTCAGAGACCTAAATTTATACAAATGTAGGTGAAAATAGTTAAGTGGACATCGTCAAAGGAACTGTAATACCTGTTAAAACTGTGGCTTTGTTTTGATGATACACCATGTAGATAAATACTTCAAAATAACTTACACAGAAAAAATGGTTAAAAATGTTTAAAACTGTAAATGTTCTCCAGTAGGTGGCACTGTGGTGGTGGTGGTTAGCACTGTGGCCTCGCAGCTCCAGGGTCTGTGTGTGTGGAGTTTACATGTTCTCCCTATGCAAAGTAGGCTAATTGGCATTCCCAAATTGCTTCGAGTTTGTTTACTTGTTTGTTTACTGTGCCATAGTGGTGTTAAAAAGTGTTAAAAGCATCCATTCAAAAAAAAAAATCAACTATGTCCTGAAACCAGTCAAACCATTAATACTTAAAATACCATTCCAGCCGGAGACTCCTGGACCAACACCCCGTGAGGAGTGGGTGAACGAGCGAATATTCGAAACGGCAAGTTCTACCACTTCTATCTACTTCTATCTCTACGCTCTGGATGACTGAAAACCTTCATAGACAAGGACATTAACAGGTTTAACAAGTGGCCGTGATCTCGGTCGTCCTCTCCTCCTGTCACCTTCTTCATACATTATAGCCGAGCCAGTGCAGAGCTCCGTGTGCTAGCTCTCCTCACGTCTGCTGGTTCTGAGGAGCTTCAGTTCGTCTTCCAGGCAGTTGATCCTCTCCAGCAGGTTGACGCGATCGACTCGCGCTCGCTGCTCGGCCTGCAGACTCGCCTCCTGGACCTTGCGTTCATACCAGAGCTCCATCTGCGTGGACACCGCCTCGAAGAAGCACTGCGTCACCTCCAGCGCGTGCATGCTGGCCGGCTCCTCTGCCTGCTTAGTCCTGTCTCTTTCCTCAGTCCTCCCTTCAGAATGCCGTTTATGATGCCTGACTTTATGACTCTTGCTGTATTTATGGTCCCGCTCCTGTTTTTGTTTCTTTTGACAAATTCCGCCGTGCTCCGTGGACGGCAACAGGCTATTGGACTGGATTGAAGTAAAAGCCTCCTGTAGTTCCCTTTCCTGCCTGTAGGGGTCAGTGGAAAACTGCTTCCGCTCTTTTCGTCGTACGATGAGGGGTGAAGATGTGGCTGATTTGTTCTCAGCCACAGGGGAGATGTTCTGATTGGCATCTTAAAAAATAATGAGCACAATGAGAGTTTAACTTAAGGTCCAATCAAAATGACATGAAAATAAAAAGGATGTGACTGTTTACTGATTCAGACAAATCAAAGAAATTAAGAGATGCATGCCACTTTGGTATAAAAATTTTTGATTCGATTTACTCCACCAAGATGAGTGTGTGTAACCTACCTGAAGCTGAGCTGTCCATCTGAACCACAAAGTAATGATTATCCAACATGTCCTCCTCTCTGGTAGCTCCGCCCCCTCCTTGTCCCAGTCCCTCCTTGGGTTCAATATGGTCGCCGGATACCAGATGGTGGTTGCTGCCGGCACACGGACCCTCTGTGTCTTCTCGCGGTGTTACACACCCATCTAGAGAGGAGGCGCGGCGCAGAGGGGCCATGTGTGCATCCGTCATCAGGCGTGCCTCCATCCTCTGGAGCTTAGACACGCACCAGTTCTTCAGTTCACTCACAATCGAGGCCTAAATAAAAATAAATATGTCTATCTCCATCCAGCTGCTCACAAAAGTGTCACAAATGAGTTTCACACTATAATTGAATAGTTTAGTACTATAGGATGGTGGACTTGGAGGTGTCCACGCTCTGTGTATGCTGGACTAGTTACAGAGGGGTACATGTTGGTACACAATGCAGAAAAGTCATGTTTCAACAATGCATCTGATCCACAGCTACCTGAGAGCAGAACCCTATACAGTAGCAGTCCTCTATAGTGCTCCATGCCTGCGTCATGTCAGTATTACCTGTCTCTTTTCACCCTCCAGGCGCTCCTGTTTTGTCTTCTCGTCGATCCGATGTAAACACTCCATCCTTTCAGCAGACACTCTCTCTAACATCATCTTATCCAGAGCTTTGATCTGTGACCAGTAACAACAACAACACCAGGTAATTTCCTCAGTATTACAGAAATGTCATGATTTAACAATGTCTTTAACACAGAGTGGCTCACTAGTATGATGCTCACTGCACGATGCTCAATAAAATGTGACCACGCTTTTTATAAATTTGAATTGAGATCACGATTCTTACACACCATTATCATTTATTGCACTCAGGTAAAAAAAAAAAATCATTATTGTTTTTAATAGCATAAGGTAATTTTATTACTGTTGCTCTTTCGGCTGCTCCCCACAAGGGGTCGCCATAGCGAACCATCCGGTCTATACATACAAGCTTGGCACAGGTTTTACTCCAGATACCCTTCCTGACGCAACCCTCCCATTTTATCCGGGTACATCATTTTCAGTATTTAATTAATTGTTGGAAAATCTAAGGGTTTGTCATATGCACAGAAAGCATCAAAAGCAGCCAATCAGAAACAGGTAGTCAGAATGTACCCACTCCAACCTCTGACTGGCTGGTATGGTCCCTCCTCTATCCTCTGATTGGCTGCTATGGGCCCTTCTCTACTGATACGGTCTCTCATCTATCCTCTAACCTCTAATTGGCTGGTACATTCCCTCCTCTAACCTCTAATTGGCTGGTACGGTCCCTCCTCTAGCTTCTGATTGGCTGGTACGGTTCCTTCTGTATCCTATGATTGCCTGATATGGTCTCTCATCTATCCTCTAGCCTCTGATTGGCTGGTACAGTCCCTCCTCTAACCACTAATTGGCTGGTACATTCCCTCCTCTAACCTCTAATTGGCTGGTACGGTCCCTCCTCTAGCTTCTGATTGGCTGGTACGGTTCCTTCTGTATCCTATGATTGCCTGATACGGTCTCTCATCTATCCTCTAGCCTCTGATTGGCTGGTACAGTCCCTCCTCTAACCTCTAATTGGCTGGTACGGTCCCTCCTCTAGCATCTAATTGGCAGGTACGGTCCATTCTCTATCCTATGATTGCCTGATACCGTCTCTCATCTATACTCTAGCCCTTCTTGGCTAGTAAGGTCCCTCCTCTAGCCTCTGATTGGCTGCTATGGTCCCTTCTCTATCCTATGATTGCCTGATATGGTCTCATCTATCCTCTATCCTCTGATTGGCTGGTATAGTCCCTTTTCTAGTCTCTGATTGGCTGGTACAGTCCCTCCTATAACTTCTAATTGGCTGATACGGTCCCTCCTCTAGCCTCTGATTGGCTGGTACAGTCCCTTTTCTAGCCACTGATTGGCTGATACTGTCCCTCCTCTAGTCTCTGATTGGCTGGTATGGTCCCTCCTCTAGTCTCTGATTGGCTGATACTGTCCCTCCTCTAGTCTCTGATTGGCTGTAATTGGCTGGCGATAATTGTAGCATTGAGCGTGTGTGAGTGAGAGTTTAAGCGAGCAAAAACAAAATCTCAGCGCAATACACTCCTTTTACTGTCAAAAAAACTTACTCTCAGTTTTTGGGACAAAAACTCCTCTAACTTCACCAAACTGACTAGTCTGTTTAGTGCTGCCTCTGTGAGTGACAGAGAAACGCGGTAAATAAGGAAGATAGATGAGAGAAGTGATTATGATTTGATTATCCGCTAATCTCTTTGCTGATTGGTGAATTAATAGTGTTTTGTGTTAAACAGTGTGACTGTGAATAATGAGTGAGACTCATACAGCATCTATTTACTATCAAGTGAATAAGTGCACATGTGAACACAGGTACATCTGAATGCATGCAAGGGAATCATCATCATTCAGAAATGAAATCATGTGCATGTGTAAATCATGATCTTTAATTGTTTTATTTATTTATTAATTTATTAATCATGTAGTTCTATTTATTATTGCAACTGTAGAGCCAGTAGTGAAGCCATGATGATAAATAAATAATAGTAAAAAATAATCTGTTTCTGAGTTTTATGTCTGCTTATATCACAGTCCTGTACTTTCGACTTCTCGAATCTGATTGGCTTAATACATAATACATAATACTGTATAACATGTTTACCTGGTGGTTGTTCTTGCGGTCCAGCTGACCCATCTTGCTGTTCATAAGCTCCTGGACCGTGTGGATCTCAGACTTCATCTCCTCTTTGGTGGCCTCCAGCTGGTTCTCCAGTTTGGTGATGAGCGGTTCGCACCTGCAGCCTTCCAGAGGAGCCTGCAGACCAGCGCACAAGCACAAGGTCACCCTTTAGATACAGCTTTTGAAGGATCGCACCAATGAGTGATTGACATTTTCACTGGATATTAAAAGCCTATACCGCCCTAAACTAATGCTTATCAGTGTTTTCCCGCTAGCTTTTTTCGGCGCTCACAGACGTTCTTTGCTTACAGTTTCTGTTTGTCAATGTATACATGGTCCAGTGCAAAAGAATGTGAGTTTAAATGTGATCGTCTCATTCTGAACACATCCTAAAACATTAATGGGTGTGCACGCTTGTATTACAAGGGCTGTACCAAAAGTAATGCAAAAATGAACGTAACCTATTTTTTAAGTAACTGACACTGACTGACATGTATTGCATGGGTTGTATTCAGTGCTGCCTTCTCCTTCTCTAAACATCTACATTCTTCTGTGACACATTGCTCTCATCAGTGGTGCCATCTACATAAACATAGTGTAGTGCTGTTCATAGTGGGAGAACATCAACTGTGACAAAGAGGGTTGGGTTCAACCATGACACAAATGCATGGCGTGTGATGGAGACCGTGTTGAGCACTACCTTCGTATAGGTATAACTAAAGGTAGAGATATAACTGAGTTACTGTACCAACATGTGCGATTTAAACACCCTAGGTCAATTAATAAAAATGCCCACTTTTGCATTACTTTTGGGACCACACTCTTTGAAAAATAGGAAATTTTTATTATACACTACAATTTCACAATAATTTCTGATATGATTTATCTTGCTTTCTTTATTTTTACATTACAAAAACTTGCAAGTTTTACAAGGCGGCCATGTGATCTTTTTATTGATTTATAAAAGATGGATTCATCACTATGAGTTTGAGAATATGGAACGGAAACATCCTCAATCACCGACCGAGAAAAAGTTAAAAAGTTGACCATCATCCGGAAAATTCATCAACACTTACAGTTTTCTGGGATTCTTAGGGCCAGAAGTATTGGAACATTATCAGGAAAAAAAAGTTCAACAATCAACAGTGCGCGTTACACTGAAATCATTACATGAGGATGCACATTTTGGTGTTTAATCATCCTCTCTATAGTCCTGATTTTGCTCCATCAGACTTTCAACCTGTTTGGTCCCCTAAAAGCAGCCCTACTAGGACAAAGATTCACTTCTGATGAAGAACTGAGGACAGTGGTGCATTTGTGGCTCACAGCTCATACTGTATACGATCTTGTGGACAGATGCACAAAGTGTATTGAAAAGCGAGGAGATTATGTTGAATAATTATGTATTTGTCTATTTGTCTAAAAGTTACTTAAAATTAATTCTACTTCCAGAGTGCGGGTGATTTGGGGCTCAAGTGGTAGCTATAAATATGCTAACATTACAACAATCACATTAATATTAATTGCTGTCAGATCAGCACCCTGTAACCAATCGGATTTACCTGCATGACCTTGCCATCCTTGTCCCTGTAGAGTGTGTACAGCTGATAAGCCTTGTAGCTGTGTGGAGGAGGAACAGCTCGCGGAGGTGAAGCTCTCGTTTTACTCTTCTTTCTCTGCTCTTTACTCTTATTTTCCCTGATGGATACAGGGTCTGATAGGGAAGGCTGTAATAACACACACACACACACACACACACACACACCGCATCAGACACATCAATACACAAACCACACATCAGCCTGGTTTTAGTCTCATCTTTTCTTTACATCATGTCAGTTTGTTTGATTAGCAGTATTTATAGGCTAATAACTTTATTGGGAACATCTGTACACCTGCTCAATATTGGAAAGAAGCTGAGTGTCATCTCAGTGACTCATGTTTGGGCTGGTTTGGGTATTTTTATTAGGGTGGTGTGACATGAATGATTTAAAAGTATAGTAATTCTGACTTTCAAAAACAACCAGATGCCAACGCTGTACGTTGCCAAATTGACGTAACCGCAACAATTTTTTACAATTAAAAAAAACAATCCAGCCAGCAAACCCAAACCCAAAAGATCCTCTTTTACACAGGATAGTGTAAAATATGTACCTCACCTTTTCTCTGCCTCGGCTGCGGCCGCTACTTTTTCTCTGCCGAGTGCCACATGGTGACCCGTTCATGCCGTTCGCGTTTCTCGGAGCAGAACGATCACTGCTGGGAGTTTCTTCTGCTACAGACACACTTTCCTGGGTGTCAAATGGAGACACAAGTTTCTCTGTAAATCACTGTCCATGTTTACGTGACGGACAAGATTGACCTTAATCACAGAATATTCTTCGGCATGTGATCTGATCTAATTCATAAGCGAGCATCATGTTCACATAAGTTTAAGAAAACCCAAACAATCAGTCCCGAGTCCGCACAAGACCCTGAGCAAAATGCTCTATCTAGAATCCTCTAGAGCAGGGGTGTCTAACTCATTTTAGGGTGAGGGCCGGATGAGAAGAAATGATAAAAATGAATAAAACGAAACACAATATTGCAGCGAATACCCGGACATAGACTTTATTTAATACTACTACTAATAATAATGATAATAAAAAAGATTTGATATTTAATATTATTGTTCAAATCATCCCACGGGCCGTACTGGACGCCTTAGTGGGCCGTATTCGGCCCGCGGGCCGTATGTTTGACACCCCTGCTCTAGGGGAACGTTATCCGGAATGTTACTCAGTTCTATAGAACACTATAATCTTGCAGTTGGACTGTATAGAACTTCTGCTATGACACAGCGGTTCCACAGAATGCCAGAATTACAGAGAAGAATGGAAGAACTTATACTTTTGTTTCCTTTCAAAATAAATGCCATCAGTTTTCTTCATTCCTATCTGGAATGTAATCTTATTAGACCCTCTACTAAAGGAAATGTATCTACCCCTTTTATACAGGATTGTATATATACAGATTTTCCTTCAGGACTTGGGTAATAATATTGCATTGCATTGCATTATATTGAATGAATATTTCGTATTGCGAATCACATTTTCCCGTAGGAAATAATTTAAATGCAGGTAATCCGTTCCAGCCACCCAAAATATTACCAATATTACCCATTTTCAACACTATAATCAGATTTTTGCATATTAAAAACAATTAAGATATTTAGAAAAGACATGTACATTAAGTAGAATATAAAATAAATAGACATTAAACCTTATTTAACCTTAATTTCAAAACTGAAAGAGGCTCTGTTTTCTTCTTGCTACCGTCCTGGCTAACATCCTTGGAACCCGTGGTTCTACAGTATATCTTCACTAAATCTTGCACAAAATGCAAACAAACCCAGGAAAAATCTGTTATCTCGCTTCGCCTGGCTTTCCACTGACGTAAACAAGGATTAAACGGCTCCCGGACGTACGCACAACTTAGCCGGCGTTCAGTTCGGCTCGGTTTGTTCACTCGTATGATGAAAGAACCCAGAACAGGTGCTAAAATGTAGGTGTATTCACTTTTTTCTACCTTACTAGGCAGCAACTCATCACGTGGGACTGACTGCGCTCGTCCTTCAGCCTTCAACTTGTCTCTCCTTTTCCTTACACTTCTGCCACGGGAGAAGCTCTGAATCTGAACACACACACACACACACACACACACACACACACACACCTTTTCATGAGTAATACTTAGGAAAGGATGCCCCTAGGTGTGAGCGTGTGAATGTTTGTGTGTGTGTGTATGTGTGCCAAAATGGATTCCTTTAACTGCGGTCATGTTTCTTTATAAGGTGATGTCACATTCTGGGAAATTCTGCAAAGTTTGATGAAGATGTGAAGTGAAACACTAATCACTACAGTTCATGACACCATGTGATCACCACGGTTTTACTGGGTTGATTCCAAAACAAATTTTTAGTCGACATACTCCTAATACTCTGTGATTTCAGCCTGTGTGTGTTTACGTGGTTCTGTGTTTTTTGGCACCCTGTACCACCTCTGTCTGTACTTGTATTAAATTTCACTTTCCTGTCTGCACTATGATCTTTGGCCTGCTGTGATGAACAGCCACGCAGTAACCGATAACATCAGAGGTGCATTCACAGAGTTTTAGAAATATTATCACAATATTAATTACGCCAGTGTATATATGGCCAAGAAAATGATCTGAAGAAACTACACATACATACATACATACTACATTATTTTAAGTATACATTTTATTAGATATGTTAATCATGTCTGCGTTATTATGTAAAAAAAAATTACTATTTCCAACGATACCTTAAGAAAAAGAAAGAAAGAAAGAAAAAAGAAAACAAATGGCTGGTATAAAAATATTCAGTAGTGTTTGATACAGATTTGTGCAGGTTTATAAGTAAAGCAGTTGGGAGGTTTTACTGAGTGTGCTGGAGTTCTATTAACTAATGCAATTTTAAATAACAAAACTAGGTCTAAAGGTAATATGGTGCCCATGACCTTATGCTCATAGTACTGTATATATACAGTATATATATGTGTGTGTGTGTATATATTGCTTACCTGTGGTGCTTTAGTCAGCAGCAGCGCTACTTCAGGATTGTTGTTCTCTCTGGCCTGGTCCAGTGCAGTTTGTCCTGCCTATAACACAAATTAACACACACACATGACTTATATGACATTCTCATAAGAAACGTCTTATTATTGTGATTCATACACATTCACATGTCGATTGTTAAAAGCGCTATACAAATAAAATAAAATTGAATTGAATATAGATGACATGATAATATACCTGTACATGTTTTCTTGTGCTACAACACGTCTTTTTACATATTTTCCTTAATAATTAAATCACGTAATGTTAAATCACATCCGCTTAGTTTAATTTAATAAAGCAAATAAGCATATATACAATAAGTACAGCATTAAAGAGTTGTAGTTAGAAAGTACCATTAAAGCGAAGTCTAATGAATGTGCCTTATTATGTGTCTGGTTAGAGAGGTAACAGACCTCATAAAAAATTATTAGACATAGTAATAGAAAAAAACAATAAGGCTTAAGACGATGTCTAATACTGCATATCGCCTGAATTATAAGGTAATAGATACATGAGCTATGGAGAAATATGATGCATAACAAATATTATCGGCTGATAAACTCTTAATCAGTGGAAATCTTAACACCAGTGAATCGATTTATAATGAATCATTAACATGCCTAGCTGGAAGAGAACTCACATCGTTCTGGATGTTGCTATCGGCTCCAGCTTCGAGCAGCAGGCGTGCCGTCTTCTTATGGTTTAGCATGGCTGCCACGTGCAGGGCCGTATCTCCTGCCTACTCCACCAGTTAAACACACATGTTTAGTTAACATGTACAGAAGGATTTTACAATGTCAGTATTTTAGAACTCACTCTCAGACTCTATACTGCTTTAACCTGTATACAAGCAAAGCAAAGTAAACACTGGATGGGGTGCCAATCCATCGTGGGGCACACACACATAGACACACTCACACACTACGTGAACGCAAATTAGACTAATCTGCATATCTTTGGAGTACCTGGTTGAAACCCGCCAAGCACAGCTAGAACATGCAAACTCCACACACGCAGACCCGATGTGGGAATCGAACCCAGACCCTGGAGATGCAAGGCGACAGTGTTAAGCCACCGCGCTGCATCGTTTTGAAACTGTCAGTAGTTAAGATGAGTTTTCCGTAACAATATGTTCTTCAGTATCAAGGATTTTGTGCCCTGATGTATCGCAGTTCTTTCATGTGGCAATTAATGTAACTCCATGCTGATTTTTTTTTTTACTATTTATATAGATTTGCATTTGAGGAGGTAAAATATTGACGTTTCTCTATAATCCTGTAGGCGGCTCACTTTAAACTGGATCCACATTGGCAGTCAGCACAGACTGTGTTATTTGCCTAGTTTGTTTAGAATTGTAATAAAATAAACTAAAAACATATATTGAATTGCGATCTTTATGAAACTCTGATACTTATAGAATCGCAACACAAGGTATTGCAATAATATGGTGATCAGGTGATCCGTAGTGATTCCCATCCCTAATATGCATGTTATACTGTAGCTATGACGTAATGTAATGACCAGAACTAACTTGTTTAATGGATGCATTAAAAATTCGAACATCATACTTAAACATAAAAGGCCACCCTAAAGCATGTTATACTATTACAGTATATTTCATTATGACATTTTACCACGTTTTTATTTCACCCCAATATAAAGTGCTCTTTAGTTGGAAAAAAAAACCTACGGCAGACAAGAACTCTGTTAGAAAGCTACAAAGAAAGTGAAGGAAACTTACCTGATTCTTCTCGGCCACGGAACAGAAAGCGCCTAGCAGAATGCGGATAACACCCATATGGTTATAGCGGGCGGAAACATGCAGGCACGTGTCACCTACCTGAGGAAAACAAATGCGTACACACACACACACACACACACACACATAAGTATCATCCCATTCCTTTCAACCAGCACATACAAGAACTGTCACATTATGTCTCATTAAACATGACACTGTGGGCAACCACAAGCACTTAAACTCACTGAATAAAGGAAAAGCCTCTTATCGTTCCACTTACGCACTGAGCTCGGAATATTTTCCACTCGAGTAAGCAACACGTCAAACTCGAGCTTGAGTAAGTTAAGTTGTTAAGTCATTACATTTTGCTGGACAACTGGAAAAGAGAAAGGGAGAGCGATGGGTAAAATGAGAGGCACTTACATTGTTCCTGCTGTCAGGACGCGCTCCTCCCAGCAGGAGGACTTTAGTGCTCTGAGCATGACCGTTCTGACACGCCAAGTGCAGAGCCGTGTTCCCTGCCTGAAAAACACAGACAGAGACAGAGAGAGACAAAGAGACAGAATGACAGAAAACAAGAAGGGATATAATTAGCCTTCATGGTCTGTTCACTGTTAGTCACTGGGTGTCCCATTAAATCTTTTAGCAATAAATCAAGAACAGTATTTAAAAGCATACAGTTAATAATATATCAAACGTTTGCCCATCATGAACACGAGGGTCACTGGGCTTTCACATTTCAACTTTTTTATTTTATTTTTCTTTTTGATTGGCCAACAAACATCCTAAATAGAAGAAAACCTGAAAGACGACACCATACAGCTTTTAGATTCATTCCTAAAAGTCTCTATGAACGAGCTGTTATTAAAGAAACAATAACTTTAACAGCATTAATACTGACCCCGTGAATTAATGAACAACGTCTGACCAATCACATTTGAGAATTCAACACCACTGTGGTATAAATGATTATTTTTATAGACATTGTAGTGCTGGGAATCACCAGAGACCAGACGATATTATATTATAACGATACCCAGGTGCTTAGAACACGGACGCCCTGCTTTAAGAATTATTCACCTTAAGAAATTTTGCAAGAAATATGCCTCAGCATGCAAACATTTCCACCATATGAACGACCGAAAAAAAGACTGGAGCCGTTCAAAACTTGTTTGCATCAGAATGAAGCAAGTTTACATATTTTTTTGTATTTTATTTGCTTTTCTTTTGCCATTTTTTGCTAAATCTAGTAACGATATCACACCATGGGTCCTAAGAATGTTAGAGGGAGGGAGCCACTTACTGTTTTTTTAAGTTTAAGTGAGGTTTAATGTTTAATTATTGCATATTTCACTTCATTTACAAGACTTTTCTAAATGTTTTTTTTTTGTGCAAAAATATCATTATGGTGTTGCTAAATGGTAAATGGTAATAAGATTAATTCTTCAATTTCAAGATATATTTGGAATTATAAGAAACCCAGACTTAAATTTTCGGTTTTGACGAGACCAAAGGAATTGGGTGGAGTTTCGATACCCAATTTCCAATTATATGTTTGGGCTGCTGAAATCAAGCACATGTTAAGTTGGTTTATCTATAGATTTGATTCATTCTGGGTTGGGATTGAATCCACAAGATGCTTTCCCAGAATGTTATATTCCCTACCATTTATTTATAATGTACAAAAAATCCAACAACTGATTAGCGTTTTTACTGTAACAAACACTCTTTTGGTGTGGAAGGATGTTAAGAAATCCTTATCTATTTCAAATAACTTGTCTCTTAACTCTCCAATTGCGCTTAATCTTGATTTGTCCACTTCCATACAGAGCATTGGACTTTTGACTTGGAGGTCACAAGGAGTGTCTCAATCAGGTCACTTATTTGATGACGGCCAAATGAGATCATTTCAGTATGTCTATGTAAGACAGGAATTTAGTCTGCACAGTAAAGATTTTAATAAATTCCTTCAAATACGACACTTTTTAGAGTTGCAGTTAAAAGAATGTAATATACGATTTGATCTTACTGAAATAGAAAAAAAGCTTTTCTCTTCATGTACTCTTAAAAAAAAGATCTCTGAATTACGTGCATTGCTGTCCAATGTTGGTCCTTCAACCTTTGACTCTTTAAGGATGACATGGGACAAGGACTTGGGGTCTATTCTCAGTGATGAGGAGTGGCTATGTGTCTGCTCAAATATCTTTCCCAAAAGTGCTTCAATTTCGATTCGCGAACAAAACTTTAAATGTATTCACAGGATTTATTTAACTCCAGTTCGCCTCCATAGAATATTTCCCAATTGTTCTCAGCTCAAATGTAACATGGAGATTGGCACAGTGATGCATGTGTTTTGGGATTGTGACAAAATCTAAATGTACTGGAAATAGATTCACAAAATTGTTAAAAAAAATAATTGGAAAGACATTTGCTTTGTCCCCAAAAAGTACAGTACCTTTTGAATTGTACAGTGGAACTGTGTCTTGATTGTGATAAACAATGTGTACTGAATTTCTGTATATACTTGGGCAAAAAATGTATATTATTATTATTATGGTAAACTGCTCAGGTACTTTCGGTCAATATGTGGTTGAGTCCGGTGACCACACTTTTACCGCTGGAAAAATTATAATAAACTTATGATTTCCATCAAAAATCTGAGGTGTTCTGGTGAATTTGGTCCTCTATCTGGAACTCATTGACTATGCCTTTCTAAACTTGGTTTATAATTTTCATTTATTTTCGTCTTTGCTCTTAAGCATTTATAGCCATTTGAATGTGTAACAAAATTTTGCCTGTTATCGAGATACCTGTGCCACTGTTGTTGTTTTGTTGAAAAAAAATAATTAAAAAAAAAAGGGAAAGGGAAGAAAGAAAGAAAAAAAGGGAGAAAAAAAAAATCTATACTAACTTCACAAATAATTTGCTCCTACCAGACAGGATGCCCCCCACCTGCCACCTGCCCACGTGTGAATAATTTAGAGCACACCACATGTAGGATTACAGAGGACCTGCAACATTTTACCGCCTCAAATGCTAAAAAAAAATTTATTCTGTGGAGTCAGTGTGGCTATACATGAAGCCATTGTTCTCGCATTGTATTTTGCACTTTGATTGAATGACAGTGTGTATCTCAAAAAAATAAAACACGGAAAAATGGAAGACTCTTGTTGAAGTGTTTGTATAAAAGTCAATGATCTCTGTAGGTGGGTTAATAAATCACCTCGCACATTTTTGTTGGTGTTAACACAAATAAATCAGTGCACTATTGTACTAACTGATTCAGATATTTCTAAACTATTCGGCCAAATTGGATGAAAATGAAACTACCTTGTTTTTGGCGTGAATGTTGGCTCCGGCTTTAACCAGCAGCTTGACAGACAGACTGAAGCCGTGCCACGCGACCTCGTGCAGCGCCGTGTTTCCATCCTGTCCGTTCAAACAGAAGCAAAACCCGGTTAGAATTCTGATTCACATACAAAGAAACGGTAAATATACTGTATGATGTTGGTCATGTAGTGTTTATGTATGCATAAGAACATACGTGTATGGGAAAAAATCGTATGGTTGTGGTATAAGTTCTATGCAATTCGAAAGTATAGAGATGCATGTTCATTATCCGGAATGTTCGTGTTAAAGCCTTTTTTTTCCCTCATCAGTTTGCCAAACGTACTCAGTAATGAAAAGTTATGATAAGCATGGGTTGAGCTCCTCACCTTGTCTTGCCTGTCCAGTGCACACCCTTCCTGAATGAGTGCTGTGATGACGTCACTGTTTCCCACCACAGCTGCTCTCTGTAATGCTGTCTGATCGCCCTGGCAACAGAAGGTCAAATATATCAGCTCAATTTGAACTTTATAGAGAACTAGGATAGGTACTCTGGCATTTCAGTGGGTACCGTGGAAGTACTATGGGATATGGTGCATACCATGGTATTAAGTACCATAGTATTCACCAAAGTATTGTGTATTAACCTTTGGAGGTTATGTATAACAGATTTCCTATGTATTTCCTAGTTTCATAGTACTACTGTATAGTACTCTTCTGTCAAGTAAAATTATACTTGCACAAAATGGTGGCCGTTATATGATAAACTATTTACATTTTATTTATATAATTTTGAGTACACAAATAGAAAGAGTTCATGAGAAAGCGACAAAATCAAAACCTTCTGGCAAGTAAAATTACAATACGTAGCATGATTTTTCTTAACCGATAGCTGAACGTGTGGCAGAACAATGTACCATAGTGTTGTACATGTACCTTATCTGCAAATAAGTACCATTGTACTGTTGAAAATACCACTATATACATTACCGTGATACCTGCAGTATATTATGGTAAAATTTATTATGGGGTAGATCATCCTATCATTAAGAAATGATTTGCTGCAGTAAACAGCCAATACATAGACAAAACAACTGCAATAAGATAAGACTTTGAGCTGAGACTGATTGTTGATACGACTGTTTATCCATAAAATAACCTTTTTGGACAACTGAAAAGCACGCTCTTCCATCCTCTTTCATCCCCTTTTTGATTCTACTTTTTCTCACACCTGTGCCGTGTGTGAGTAAATGAGTGTGTGCGGTTTCCGTGACTCTACAAAGCAATATGGCTGAGTCTGGAGTTCATTTCTTACCATCTTTTTCCCGCTGGTTTCGGTTCAGGCTTTCACACTGATAGTAGCTGAGAATCTGGGGAAATTACTTAGGTGCCTACAGCAGTGTTATTCATACAAACATGGGCATGCTTTAGAGAAGGCTTCCAAAACTATGAAATAGCCAGCTTTCCCGGATAACATGTATAAACCAGCCAAGAAGACCACAGCCAGCCGCATTTGCTGGGGGCCATGCAAAGCACAAAATGCAAAACCAGGTCATGCTCTCTAAATACAACAAAAACCAGCGATGTTCGAATCAGACTCTACTAGTGCAGGTTAGTTCTTGAATCATAGAAGTACATTAGAAAAAGACTATTAAAGCAGCTGTAAGAAATAGGCGACGTGTATTTGACATGTCTTTGATCTGTTTTTATCTGCACATGAATAGAAAAGAAATGAGAAATTGGAAGCTCATACTGTCATGAAAAATTTGTCAGTGGTTCCCAACCCTGGGCCCGAAGGACCCCCTGACCTACATATTTGTCTGGTTCTTCTTCTGCCACACCAATTTCTATTCAGAAAAATCTCATAAGTAGCTGATTAGTTAAATCATGTGCACTCCTGAACCAGGGTTTAGAAACGCTGGTTTAAACAACAGGAAGGAAAATGATGTAAGACTTTTATTTCCTTAGTGATAAGTGCTCAATGAATTTTTTTCCAGTAGTTTCCACATTGAGTACTCACGTCATCCTGAATATCCAGATCGCAGCCGGCTCTCAACAGGATCCTCACCACTTCGATGTGGTTTTTATAAGCTGCCAAATGCAGTGGAGTTCGGCCATACTGAAGACACACACACACACACACACACACACACACACACACACATTTTTATAAAAGTATTTGTGGAGTGCTTCCTTTGAAACATCTACAAATGTCTAAAACCAAATCCTAAAATTATAATATTAATGGTGGAAAAATCAGTTAATAGACAAAAATAGTCAAAACAGACAAAAAGTCCTCTTGATAATAAATGCGCTTACAAATGCATTAAATGTGTAATAATAAACTAGTAAAATTTTATTTATATAATTTTGAGTACATAAATAGAAAGAGTTCATGAGGAAGTGACAAAATCAAAACCTTCTGGCAAATAAAATTACAATACATACTGTAGCAGGGTTCTTCTTACCCAATAGCTGAACGTGTTATCATTAATCATTAATGATAACAAATTGTTTGGGATTGAGCTGCTAAAACTGTTTAAATAAACTTGAACGAAGAATTACACGAGACAAATCAATGAAGAAAAAAATAACAAAATAAAAATAATACAGATGTCGACAGCTGGTCTGTTTTGATTTAAAACTGCGACTGCTATAAATACAATGTCAGATATTGTGCGCCACTTTTACTGCATGTTTTACTGCATCTTATGATGTACAAGCTAATAGATATGTATGCTACTGAGAAATATGACTCAAAACAAACATTTACTGTTAATATATTTTCACTCTGTTAAAGTCTTAACTGCAATAAATCGATTAATGATTAATTATTTTCATAAATACTTAGTATTATTGGGTAGTCTGTGGGAAAAAACTCTCAATCTAGTAAATAAAAGACACTACATGGGCTGATTCAAGCATAATGAGCGTCTTCTCAACTGTACAGCTGGAGAGGGACAAAGTGCTGCCAGCAGTCCTACCAGAGACTGATTAAATTTTTCACAGGATTAGCCACTAAGCTAATCCATATTCAATCACCGCATACTGCGCGTACACATAAGAAAAACACACTAAACAGCACACAAACAGAACGGCGCTGCAATACCTTTGAGGCTGTTTACAAAAATTCAATCATCGATTAAACATATTTAAGCTCTTCTCCCTCATGCTAAGTGCTGTGAGCAACGTTTTAGAAGCAACTAGATGTTTTTTTTAATATATATATATATATTTACACCTTAATGTTAATACCTTCATATCACTGTATTTTCTTCATCATTTAAAAAGTTTTATAGATTTTACTATGTTGGTTGGAATACATTTTAGAAATGCTATCCTTCATGTGAAAGCTAAAGGCTAGCTAGCACAACATCGTTTACAGAATGCAAGTCACTACATGAAGTACTTTATTACTGTCTTTAATTCTGGCCGTTAAGTAAGTAGTTTATAAGCTTCTCAACCTGTTTTACTTTTACAAAGTACATTTTAAAAGAATAATGTGTATTTTCTACTCAAACACTACATCACTACATTCCTCTATAAACACATAGTCATAAAGTGACTTTTAGTATGGGGTTTAAATTGAGGCAAATTTATTTTCAGAAACTCCCATATATTGTATTGAATGTTTTTTTTAGAGTTTAAAAACAGTAAAAAAAAAAATACAGTACAGTTCATTGTTGAAAATTATAATTTGTGTACAAAATATTTAATAAATAAATATTATTAAATAATATAATTAAATATATAATTAAATATTAATATGATGAAATATATAATTAAATATTAATAAATAATATAATTATATAGATATAGAAATATTATACATTTCAACAGTAAATTATAAACTCCTGTATAACTTATAAATAATATATCTATATAAATATATAATAATTATCATTTTCAACAGTACATGATAAACTCCTGTATATTGTACTATATTTTTTAGGGGATCAAAGCACTTTTTCAGGTTTTTTATTTTTACCCGAGTGTATTACGTTGCACTTTTGCTTACAGAATTTCCAAACGTATAGTACCTCATAACTATTATTTTCTTTTAGAACCCCTGGTAAAATCCTTGTGTTGAATAGCCACGCTG
>JAQMYG010000012.1:33186741-33205488 GCA_030014215.1 Clariallabes teugelsi
GAGCACCAAATACCTCTCATCCCTCCCCTCTGAGAGAGCTCGGCCAATCAGCTCTCTCTAGACCTCCGGCTGTGAGAAGTAACCAGTTCGAACCAGCGATCTCCGGATGATACGGCGGGCACTTTACCACTGCGCCACTCGGAGGCGCTATCCACTGATTTTCAAGGATCAAATGTTTAACTCGCTGGATGCTCATGGGAATAACTGCAGTGAGCTCATTCACGGATGTACAGCTGGCTTTAAAAATATTTGCACCATTGAAATGCTATACTGTCAGCCGTTTATGAAGGCCAAGCCTTCATTCATGAGAGTTTGCATCACAAGTCCTGGTTTGACTTGAACAACCCTTGATAAAAATTATTTTCAAGTGACTTATGTGCGTGTAGTCAACTAGGGAAGACACCAAACTGCTCGGATTTAAAGAACCAACTATTATTCCTAACAGCTTACTAGATCACCTACTGACTCCATATAGTGTACCATCTAAGCTTCCCGAAATATTTTCAGCACTTTGAACCGGCTTTGAGTGAAATCCCAGAGGAGGGCTCACCTCCGTGCCAAGCAAGATTGCACAAGACACTCTCAGATTCCTAAAACGTTCGCCCTGACAAAACAAAGACTAGCTGAGATGTTGGTTTCTGTGCAGGGATAAAATCTCTGTAACAGAACTGAGCCATCAGTTGACTCATCAGGACCACCCCAGAATTCAAAGAAGACAGATCTGCTTTTTTTTTTTTTTTTATCACATCTGAGGAACCATTTATAATCAGTCCCAAAAAGCACCATGGTAATAGACTAAAAAGACCCCCTCCAGACCAGAAGAAAAATGAATAAGACTTAGGGAGGAGACGCTCTCCCTCCCTCCTCCCCTTGAACACAGCTTCATACAATAGCCAAGAGGCTCTTGGTTGCAGCTAGGCAACCAGGCTTTTCTCTAAATGTTCAAAAACTCCAGACAGCTTAAAAAACAAAACAAAACAAAAAAGCTCAGAAATGCTGTCCTGTTGAGCCAGCCGTATAGTCAGGCTGTACAATATATCATGTGGTAATGGTTATCACAACACTGGGTTTTGCATTTCTACAGCAACTGTGTCACTTAAGTTGTTTTCAGAATGTTGGGAAGCAAACACATCTCTCTGAACCATTCAAAACTAGTCCGTCCTCCAGACACGGCAATCAGCATCGCCATCTCTCTAGCATGTACAGGGTGTGCTGCGGGACTGTAGCGCACCTTCTGTTCCTGTGTCCATTACAACCCGGCGTGAAACCATTAGACGGCCATTACACACCTGGTGCTTCTTGAACTCTAAACCTAATAATCAGGTCTCTAGAGAAAAGAGCAGGCAGTATAACACTGCCCGTGACATGGATATAATATATCCGGGCACAAGCAAATGGACACACACACACACACACACACACACACACATGTGGGCTTCACTGCATGAGAAGATACCGTTTTTACTTGATTATGGAAACTTGAGCACAAATTAGAACTGATCTAATTCCCATCTATGTCATCACATCTTAAAAGCAGAGGACTGAAATGACTAACGTATCGATCTGGGCGATTATTTAAATTGTGGTGTGCACCGTGTGGCTTACTTTTGATGTTTATGAAATCAAATATTCTCATTTAATGTTATTTTGGATGATAGAGCAAAAATACATACTATTTACGATTTCAGGACAAATTTCACTTTTCAAATACATTTTTAACTTATAATGATATTTACGCAAATGCTCCTTTTCTTCTCCTGTACTTATTGACCATTAAAAGCTTTCTGCGCCAACCTTATGCATTTTCTTTTCAGTTATATTTCCTTAAATTGTACCAACTGTGTCTCAGAGCCCACTGCATTCTTACTCATGAACACTCAGCGGGTGGAACGCCTGATCCTTGAAAACGGATGGATAACTTTTTCGCCAACTTGCAGAAGAAACGCATCTGTCTGAGGGAACTGTACACATTATCATTCACCATGCTCTTACTGTGGGAGTTAAAAAGAAAGATTCAGCAAAGAAAAATGCTCTCTCTCTCTCTTTCTTTATCTCCTCTTCATGGTTAAAACAAGCTTTGAATAAAGCAATCAAACAATGCATTGTTGAACTATAGCTTCAAGGATCCTGAGGGGATTTTCAGCTAACTGCCAGCTCTTAGAGTGTCAATTTGCCCTGACCGCCTAACATCTTCTCTCTCGAGGCAGAAGAAAGGATACTCACAATCTCATAGTTAACCTCATGCACCATGAACGCCCTCTCCAAACTAATGGAGACTACTTATTCAGAGGTTTAAGCAAATCTGATTAACCCAAGGCCAGACAGACACACACACAGGAATGGTGCTTACCTACCTGTAAAACCAGATTTAATGAACAAGTATATTCCTAATTCAAAAAATATATATGTATCATTGGCAGTCCTGATAAAAGCAAATCCAATATCAGCTTTGCTTACAGGTGAACAAATGAGTCCTAAGAGAACCGGAGTGTGTCCTCTCTGGACTGGTTTCTGAAGCGGTAATGATGAGGATGAGTGGTAGCCGGTTCCTCTCATCCGCTCCCTGCCATGGAGCATTAGCATATCTACAGGCCGACTGGCAGATTCTTACAGCCCAATGAATTAACGAGACGTCTGTCAGCCCCCCCGCCAACCAGTCCTGCGTTTCACACAGGGGCCCGTGTCCTCTTTCTCTGCTATGGACGCATAAATCTTGTCTGTCTTTTGATCCCATGACACAAACACACATATGCATGAATGTACAAGCACATTTTATTATATTACATACTAGATTCTAACATTTTACAGATCACCCTCCACAAATCTCTCAGCGTGCATCAATAATAATTAAGTGGCGAAAAAAAAAAAGGCAACAAAACCAGAAACTCGACATTAATCACAATTACGTGACCATGCTAAGACATCCACAGGCATCCTTTTAACAACTTCTCCCTGGCTGTACATCAGCTCCTCTAAAAGGTGTCCTGATGCTGGAGGGCAGGGTGGGGGAGAGCCTGCGTATAGTCATTAAAGGAGGGGGGGGGGGGTCAGATAGAGGTTAGGCCCTTAAAAAAAGGCTCTCCTGAGAATGCGCAAATGTTTTCGTGGGCTGTCTGAAAGGTTTAAAATTTCCGCCAATCCAGCTCCGTCTCTGTTGAGGCGGCGTCAGGATTTACTGCTTAATCCCTATTCAGTTCATGGCTTGAAGGTTCGTAGACTTGACATAACTGTATATATATATTTTTTTTGCAAAGTGAAAATTTCCATCCATGTCATCATCGTCTAGAGTTACAGACGTTGAGCCACGAGTGCCGAAAACTAGGTTCTGACACTTAGCAGACACCAAAATCCATGCTCAAATCTCTTCTACAAAATGGAGAAGTACCTGCACATAACCTATGCACACCCTCCTGTATTCTTCAAATTATAGCTGTCTTAGCTACAGTAATAATACCTAATACAACGTAAATATAAATAGTTAGGTATTAAATAGGTAATATAATACTCTTTAGGAAATAACAATAAGAAAACAAATGTTTTTGCTGAATCTTAAGGGATTTTTTTTTTCAGAAACAAGACAATTAGGGAACAAATGAGGCATGAGGTAAGCAAAGCTCAAAACTGTGAGTGGAGGAAATAGAGGGAGGTTAAGGATCTGTGAAATGGCAGGTGGCTACAGTATAGTATGTCGACATATCACATCGTCCCCATGGATTCATCACTGCAAATTTAGCTTTTTTGGTGCTTTCTGGATTGTTTTTTCCCCCTCAATATCTTTGGTCCACATTTGGTTGAATACATAGATGAGGAACCTGTGAATCAAAAGAGCTGCCTGTAATTTTTATTTTAATGTTTGTACTTTGAAATATTTGTATACTTTATATGCTTTTGATGCATTTGATATCTATAAATGGTGTTCGGGACTTTCTCATGAATGAAGGCGTAACACCGACTTCAAGCACAGTACAGTGATGAGACTTAAAAATTTGACAGATAATTTGTCACCAACCTGTAAGACGAGACGCATTTGTGGGAACTGTACACACAATCATTCACCAATGGCGCTTGCACATTACAGTAACTCGACTGAGAGTTATTGTCACATCCTCTGTACAGGCCTGACCTTACTTCAAGCCATTTCTATATGTTTCGGCCAAAAAAGGAGTTCTTGGGAGGCCGGCGTTTAAGACGTAAGACGGACAGTCCGATCATGGCTCCAGCGTACTGTAAAAACCTTTGACCTTGATGGTATACAAGCACTAGTGAAACGCTGGGATAAGTGCGTTAACGTAGCAGGCGATTATAAAGCGATATAAAGAGAGTTTTTACTCTCATTACTGTGTCCTGTTATTCTACACAATCAAAAGTCCTGGTTCGACTAATCTGACCCCATTATTTACTTGTGTATAAATTACATTCGATCCTTCTCCATTACATGGCCGTCCAATAGTTCCAAAGTTACACTGGAATTTTTCACATTATTTCAGGTCATATATCACTGCTAGAACATGTGTAATCCTTAAAAATACTACCATAAATTTTCCTAGCACAGGACAAGAGCGATTGCCTTATACAAAAAGTGAAGACAGGGAAGAAAACCAATCTTCAGGTTCGGTTGGTCCTGACACAAAAACCCTATTATAAATATCCATACGGCTTTGTGATTTGTGTTACACCTGATGACAAAAGCCATGCGAATGCCTTTCCATCTTTATGACTCCATTGTGTAATTCTGTGGTTTGTTTTCATGCTTCGGGGCAGCTGATCTGCACTCGAATACGATGTTTGATGGGGCTAAAATTACATCCTGCTATGAGTCAGAAGCACTGTGGTTACTACAGATATAATGCAGATCATGTACACACAGTTAGTCATACACATTACTTGTAAGTGTATAATCATTTATACCAAAAATAAGTTAAAAACAGCATTCCATGGAAGCCATATGTTACAGAAGCATGTGGAATGCTTTGCTCCTTTGGGCAGTTTAGCTTGTAATGATAACCATAGCAAACATGACCAGTGAAGAAATTCTAAATATGTCTTGAAGCTCATTCATACAACAGAGCCTGTCACATTAGCTATGTTGATATTGATAAACTTTTGAATATGACCTAAAAATTCTGTCAGTTTAGCTTCAACCTCAGAAATCCTGTCAGTTTTGCTTCAACCTCAGAAATCCTGTCAGTTTAGCTTCAACCTCAGAAATCCTGTCAGTTTAGCTTCAACCTCAGAAATCCTGTCAGTTTAGCTTAGGTTTGCTAGCATGTTGACTAGCATCAGCAGTGACAAAAAAGAAAGTTAACTTGCTTTAACTGCTCATTTATATTCATTAATATTTGTTAAAGATACTTGGTTTAATCTTTAACATTAACCTTACAGTTCATGTATTTTGATAAAAATTAAAACATTACGAACTCATGATCCCTAGTGTTAGCTACATAGCTAGCTCACTGCACACACGCATCCATTATTTTCCTATTTTATAATCTGAATGTGGCAAACGCAAAATAATGATCTGTCACGGCGTGCTGCCAGTGATGGCCGTGTGCCTCAATCTGTTGTTGCTCCTTGCTCACTCCGTAGGCTCACTAGGTAGGCGGCCTACCCTTCTGCAGGTGTGCGAAGGGGCGGGGCCGCGGGAAGTGGGCACGGCTGGATAAGAATCATCTTTAATGGATCTCGGGCTTACCCCGCGCTATAAAAACAAGGCGGGTCCGAAGATCTACTGACCAGAGTCGCGCGGCGGACACTTAAAAAGGCATAAGAGTGGCTTGCGAGTAGGGTGATGTAATGCGCCCCAGGGACTTCAAAGGCCACAGAACAGCCGTTTGATCTCACAAGCTCCTGTGGCGCTCGCACTCTCGAGTAAAACCAGCCTTCGGAGTCCTGCTGCCAATGAGGTAAAAAAGGCCACTGTGCTCCACGTTAAGGCCCCAGTTCCCAACTTGGAAAGCCGGCAAGCTGCAAGATGTCAATGGAACTCCCGCTCAAGGCCGCACCCAAAGGAGCGCTGCTGTAGGAAGGGCCAATTGGCCAAGTTAGTGGGAAGAGTTGCTTCATGAGCATGCAGGAGCTGCTCCCAATGCGGGCCCACTCTGCCCCTCGCCATCGCTCGCCAGCTTCGTGCCCACATGCCAGCTGTGCACTGCCTCCAGACCTGCACATTCACTATTTTTCCTTCCCTTTCTTTATGTCCTTCCTCCTTAAACCCTTTCGTCATTTTTCGTCAAGTCCCCAACTCGAGTCACCCGTGCACCTTTATATGGTTCGGAGTTCGGACTTCCCGCTTCTCAGATGCAGCATTTTTAGCATTTCTGATTGTAACGTACACTTCCTGTCATGCATCCTGTTCGTTTAGCTCAGGTTCAATTTCTGTCAGGGTTAACAGTAACCATTACCATTATAACGATAATAATCATTATACTGTAATTATAGATAAAAACTGTTCAGACACATGACTTATAAATCCCCACTGAAATCCTGACAGGTTACTGTAGCTCGACTGCTATAATGAATGTTTTTGCTTGTGGTGGACTGCTTATTTGAATTGTTACAAAGGTTTGTACTGTAAACTCATCATCAGGTATTTGACTCTCTAGCCTGGGTCTTTGCACACACGCACACACACACACACACACACACACATCCTCTGCCCTTCCCATCAGGAGATGTCATTTGATATCACATTAAAGCCTGGAGTTACATCCACTGTAGGCCTTTTCTCTTGAACTGGCAGACACGGTGACATGGGTAGAGTATACAGTATACACACACAGTTCTACAGCACCATGTCCATCAAGTTTGTTTTTTATTCTTTTTATTTTTGGGGGGTGTTGTTCCTGTCGTTCCGGAGCTTCACCTGTGTGTGTGTGTGTGTGTGTGTGTGTGTGTGTGTGTGTGTGTGTGTGTGTGTGTGTGTGTGTTTGAACAAAGCCGTCTGTTCTTCCTTTCCGGGGTATTCGCTGTTCCAGATTTCAATGGCGAGGAAATAGAAAAAGGTGGACTGACCGGGTTAGTGGCAGGAAGGAAGAACGAATGTGGGAAAAGGAATATTAAAACAAAGTGATAAACAGCCTGGAGGCCTGTGGATTAAAGACCAGACGGAAGGAGACAAATAAAAAGCAAAATAAAAAGCAATGCCAGCACCCATTATGAATATAAAGCCTGTATTTATTCATTTTTCATAGCGGTGATTATTTCTTTGTAATGAGGTAGCAATGCTTTGTAACTGTTTTATAAACCATACTAATATCACCTCCTAAAGTTACAACATAATTTGTTTATGACTTACAAACATGTCGCAACATGTAGCTGAACTACCTAATCTTTTTTTTTAAGGTGTGGAAGTTGCATTAAAAATATATTTAAATAGTTAAGAGTGGTGATAGTTGGATCATTAAACAGATACACCTGTAATGATGTAATTGTTTAATAATAGATTTAAAAGTGAAACAAACCAATGTCTCAGAATCTGCATACTAGCTAATCTTGTGAACCTAGCAAAACCTTGTTTCCAGACTGCGCATGCAAGTTAGCTGGAATTTAACAGAATTTTAATACTTTTTCATTATTTTTCAGTACATTTAAACATTACCTGTGTTTCTTGACTGAGTCAGTGTTAGTGTTTTAAAACCTAATCATCATATAGCTCATAAAAACATTTAACATTACAGGAGTTAGCTCAGCTGCTAACTCCATGTGTTGTTTCCTGAGAAAGTTCAATCTTAGAACATGATCTACGACTGGATTTATAAATAAACCCATTAATCAACTTCAACTTTAAACCTAGGAAAACTGTGTGTGGATTATGTCTGAATGTCGACTTCTTAATTTTAATTGATCAAAAGGTTTAACCGTCATAAAAACGCTGTAATGTTAGATGACTTTGGGATGCTAATGTGAATATGAACATAATACATTTCATAATACATTAAAATTAGTTATTAGTTAAACATCATCGACAGCCAACCCATACACTGCTTGAGCTTGTTGTTTTCCTTCACACACACACACACACACACACCAGGTGCTATTTGCATTGTTTTGACTATGCTCAAAAGCCTTTTTGAACAGGAAAACCCCAATCATCTCATACATAAAAGCCACCGATCGCTCCATATGAAGTGGGTAAACACTCGTTTTATCCGTTAGATCCTTTCCTTTGAATAAAGAACCAACATTAAGCACTGTAATGAACGTAACTTCCCCCTAAATATGTTATGACAAATCAACAGCCTGTTATACACACACTGTGAAAAAGTCTTAAGCACCCTGGGTTTGTTACAGAAATAACATACAAGTTACAGAAAATGTTTTGCATGTATATATACTGTATATATATATAAATACAGTACGTTTATATACTTTTTAATTGTTATATATATGGAACCTGCTGGATTTTGCATGAAAAAAGAAGCAGGTGCAACAGTCAAACGGGATGCTCAGTAAAACGTAGAAGCTAATTTCTCCATAAAACTGCACAAATTGTACCTGAGACTCAAGGGTTCTCAAAGCGTTTTCACACCAAATGCTGACGTTTTCATTAATTATTGTTTACTGGGCTTTATATATTGTTATATATATTTATTATCTACTATCAACCTGCATGACCAAAGAATGAATAAAATACACACCAACACAATGTGAATGATTTTCCTATAACAACATGCCTCCAAGTGCTTTACTCACTCTCACACTCATTGTCTATACCGCTTATTCTGTACAGGGTCATGGGAACCCTGACGTCTATCCCTGAGGACTCAGGGCTTAAGGCAGGGTACACCCTGGATGGGGTGCCAGTCAATTGCACACTACGGGTAAATTGGAAACATTAATTAACTTCATCTGCATGTCTTTGGACTGTGGGAAGAAACCGGATTACCCGAAGGAAACCCAGCAAGTACAGAGAGAACATGCAAACTCGATTCACATCGAAGCATCGACATCAGAGGTGCGAGGCCACAGTGCCAACCACTACGCCACCGTGCCATGTCCAAGTCCTTTATTCCTTGCATTCTGATACACTCTGTAAACCCGAATAAGTTGGCAAAACTCTAAACATTTGAGGTAATCAGTTACATCAAATTTTTGAAGTCATGATGTCCCCAGTTTTAAGCAAACGGAACTATAAGTTTTTGAGTTTGTTGTACTCATTCATATTAATCATTCTTTACTTGCATTATTGAGTAGCCTAACTCATACTATTCAATAGCAATTATCTTTTTTTTGTTGTTGTTGCAAATCAAATAAATTGTTGTTGGTCCTCCCATTTTATCTGGGCTTGGGACAGGAACTTCATCCAGTTGTTGGGAATCGAACCCAGGCCTTTCGCATGGCAGGCGAAACACCTACCACTGAACCACCAGTGCCCTATTGCCCTCATGACGTCAGACACAAAATCGCTAGTCTGCAAGATTTTAAGTAGGTTGAACTTTAAGGTGACAGTTACTGTTACTTAAGTACTTACAGATACTAAAAATATATAATTTGTTCAGCTAACTTGAAAAGTGTCATTTCTACAAACTCATAAATACCAAAAAGGTCTAAATACTTATCAAGGTCTATTAATTTGAACTAATTGTAATTGTTAAAGTTAACAGTACTCAATATGTTTAATTACTTTGAGCATTAGGGTTTACAGTGCAATTACTGATAATAATAAGAAGAGGAAGAAGAAGAAGAAAACCTTCAGTGAATACTATTCTATACTAAGTATTCATAACCACCTTTTTCTGCATATGCATATGAATAGTGTTCAAATGACGTCATCTGGCTAGTGGCTAGTGACTTCTTGGGCATGCACTGGCTACTTAACTTTGAAAATAGTAGGCAACATTTTTGTGGGATAGAGCTTATTTGCCTAACGCTTACTGAAACACACACACACACACACTTTGACCACTTGCAACTCACAGCTACTATTTTGTGCAAAGCTACTCTCAGCATAGTATTTAAGAACTAAAACAACAACAATAATAATGATAAAGTTAATAAACAGCAATGCATTAACCTGTGCACTGGAGCACGTGCGCTCCCAAATGTCCCAGATCTGTTCATTCTTTATCTCTTCCATAACAACAACAACAACAATAATAACAATAATAATAATGCGTCACACTCACACGCAATCATCATTCAGGAACGTTTCCACGTGTAAACTCCATATCATACTGCACGCGCAGCCTCCACGACAAACTATCACCGAATCCCGACTCGCACCCGCGCGCGCGCACCGCAACACCGAAATGCGCAACACACCACTTGTCCTACTTGTCTTTATCAAATGACCTCACTGATAGATTCATCCGGACTGAAGATCAGAAAACACATCCTACCTTAAAAGACGAAATTATTCCGCAGATCAAAAAGGTGCGTTTGTATCCAAGTAACTCTTGAGCTTTGATCTTGAAAGCAGCTCGCGCCGACTCCGAGTTCCACATCGAGATCTATTGTACACTGGTGTTGTGAACCTGGGCGCGTGAAGTGTGAAGAGGAACCACTGCGCCATCAAGTGTCCAATGTGGCATCAGGTCTCCTGAAGCTTTTCCAATCCATAACATGGCACACACACACACACACACACATGCTTATTCATAGAGGAAACCCACCAAGCACAGGGAGAACATGCACACTCCATGCACACAGACCCCCAAGCGGGAATTGAACCCCCACCCTGAAGGTGCAAGGTGACTGTATTAACCACTAACTCTGTGTACTAGCACAGAGCTGGGCATTTTTAAAAGATTTAACACAGAAAAACTGTTTTGATCATTATATCACGTGACCTTTGCAGTCATCCAAGCTTCACTGAAACCCCACATCCAACCCTCCCATTTTATCCGGGCTTGGGGCCGGTACTCCAGTGCATCCAGTGCCTGGGATTTGGGCAGATCTAGAATCAGGCCTATTTGAATAAAACAGTTCTGCTTTTTTAGAGCTCTTCTCAGAACTGATTTTTTTGTTTTCTGATTTATGGATCCTAGTTCTAGAAATTCTTCCATTTGAATGCATCCTCTTCTACTGTACATTGAACCCCAGCGGCTTTTGTTGCTGATCCCATTGCTGATCCACAACAGACCATCCAATCCGCACGCAACTTGGCACGGGTTTTACGTTCCATTTTATCCGTGCTTGGGACCAGCACTGCATCCAGTGGATGGGGTTTAACATAGGCTGGGAATCTGATCCCAGGCATGGTAAGCGAGAACCTACCACTGAGCCACCAGTGCACTAGCAGCTTTAGACAGATTCCTAATTTTCAACCAAACTGATTCATTCTGCTGATCAACTTGCCAACGCAGGTCAATGAGAAGTGAGATTAATGTTGCATTCGAAAGAACTCATAAATGGAAATTTGGGCTAAAGTCTTCAATGACATCCTTTATTGACCCTGGCGTATTCAACATACAGTGTAGAAAAATGAGAGCCATGCAGCAGCGCTTTAGCTCTTTATTCTGTCTAGCTATCTCGCTTAATCACCTGTCCACACTGCTCAAACAGACCAGCTACCAAAACTTCAGCTCTCATGCTAACATCATCATTCTTATCATTTCAGAGATCACTAACCAGCTGAACTAATTCTCTCGCCTTTCTATTCAAAATAAAAATTCTAGAACTGGATTGTGTAGATGAACAGTTGAGAACAGTTCTGAGAGCAGTTCTAAAATCAGGTCTATTTGACTTAATTAACCAGTTCCGCATTTTTAGAGCTGTTCTCAGAACTGTTTTTTGTTTCGTGACCTATAAATTCCAGTTCTAGAATTCTTTCAATCGGACACGTCCTTTGTGCTTTTGTCATGAGATATAAGTAAAGCTTGACAGTTATTCCTTATCCTTGATACTAGGGAACGCTATAGTAACATCTCAATGAAATAATGATACACAACCATCCTGGAAATTAGCACCAGAGTACTGTAGGTAAACACATGAAAATATTTCATATTTCAAAGTTTACAGTTAACTACCATAGGCATAAAAATCACTATACCTGTATGCCTTACTAGAATAATTAAAGGGATAGTTTTGTCTTTTTTTCAAGTCTGTCTTAAATAAAAATTGAACTGCATGTAAGTACATTACCATAGGTCTTGGTCGTTATAAGTTTTATTATTCTGCACATTGAACGTGAAGTTTGCAATTACAATCTAAGTAGTTAGGGCCAAATTCCACAACACTCATCCAATGCAAAAATACATTCCAAAATTCAGCTGAGACTCATATGAAGCTTCTTCAATCCCACTGAGATACATACAGTACACTGTACACATTAAATACATTGAATGCATTTTTGCATGGAAAAAGGGTTGTGGAATTTGGCCCCAATCACTTACATTGTTCTCACGTTCCCAGTGACAAATTTTACAGTCAGAGTACGAAAATTTATAATGACCAAGACCTACAGTATGGTAATGTCCTTATATACATCTCAATTTGGATTTAAGACAAAAAAAAACTATCCCTTTAAGGCTTTGGGCTAGTGAACGAAAGGTTGTAAGAAGTTCAGTTCACAGCACCATGAAGCCCAGATCTATCCTGTCTAATCTGTATATTGCTTTGGAAAAAAGCATCAGCCAATTGATGTAAATGTCAGCGGTGGCTTGTGACAACAGATAAGAACCTCAAAGAAAATTAAGCTGAAAGGCTATCACGGCCCTGCGAGGTTCTTAGAGTAGACCAGTCGAGAGCTGATAACCTGAAATCATCATGAAGCATTCTAACAGCTTGTCTTTGGTTCGATCATCTGTGTTCGACAGGTCTCAGCAAAAAATGCCCAACCCAACTACATCTTAAAAATCACAAATACATGAAACTATCACATATTCAAGCATCACTGGATGTCGGATGTCAGATTCACCCTGCACCCTGGAACAGCAGTCTATTTCAAAATACTATGCAAAAGTCACACACTCTATTTTAAGGACAATTTAGCATAGCAAATCCAATCCGCCAAACCCTTACAGACAGAGAGAGAAAATGCACAGGCAGTAACAGATGATTAGGGTCAAGTCAGAAAAGTTGACTGGAACAATCACATACAGTATATAGATGAACATGAAGTATATTAGTTGAATATTAGTAATATGTTGATGTTGAAATTGAAACAGTTATCCTGGTGGTGGCGTTGTAGTTTAAGAAACCATTTCTCTCTCTCTGTCTGGTTATTAAAACAAGCCCACTTACAGTACACACGTTTCCTTTTTAGTTTACTGTTAATACTAGGTTATTGCACTGAAAGCTTAACCACACATGACACCGCTAATGATATATTTGATTTGATTGCGCCAGCACGCTCATCTAAATTTGGCAATTGACAATTCGGAATGCAAATTCCACGACTAATATCATGACGCACAAAGAACACGGGCGTTATCCTGTAATTACTCGAGCAGAAAATAAGCATGTGCAGCCCTCGAGAGATTTACACTAGTGTACCTGGGGAAGATTGAACAGCTAACCGTTCATTTCCCTGACTCAAATCACCAAGGGAAAAAACGAATCAGTATGAATTGTTGCAGGATTTAATACAGAAAGCTTCACAACTTGATGATGGGGTCTAGACTGTAATTCCTGAATCTGACATCTTGCAAATCTTCTGGTGTGAGGTTTATATATATAAAAAAAAAAAAAGAAGTCTTGCTCTGTTGAGTAATTCAATACTTATGAGATGGATAAGTGCCATCGCCTTCGCCCTTCAGCCTTCCCTGCGAAACATCACATCAGTCATTTGTAATCCAAGAGAAAGTCCATCATTGCTTATCACCTTCGTCCAGGTTAACCAAATAAACCAGAGCGAAAGTAAACGTCCTGTCTCGTACCCGTAGACAAAGCTTATCTAAAGCTCTTGGATTGTAAAAGGCGACGTTGGCCATCAACTGGCCACTTCATTGGTTTGGACCCAATTTGATTTTGAGCGTACAGATTTACCTTATTTCATCTTTCCATAGATTCAACAAAGTGCTGGAAATAATCCTTCGAGAAATATTCCTTCACGCAGTTGCTGCAGATTTGTCAGGTGCTCATCCATGATGCGAATCTCCCGATGAACCACACCCCAGAGGAGCTCTATTGGACGGAGATCTGGTGACTGTGGAGTACAGTGACCTTATTGTCATTAGCTTTGTGACATGATGTGTTATCCAGTGCTCATAAAGAGATAGATACAGTCACCAACGATACTCAAAGAGGCTGTGGCATTTCCACCATGCGCAGTTGGTACCAATGGGACCAAAGTGTGCCTAGAAAATCTCCCCACACTGTACATAACCACCCCCAGCCTGAACTGCTGGTACAAGGCAGAATGGATCTGCGTTTTCATGTTGTTCAGGCCAAATTCTGACCCATCTGAATGTCTCTGCAGAAATGAAGAACTCGTTTTTTTCCAATCTGTTATTTTTCAATATACAGTATGTCTGCTTTTACAGGTTCGATGTGTGCATTCGGAGATCTTCTTTGGCATACCTCGGTTGTAACAAGATGATACTTGACTTACTGTTGACTTTCTATCAGCTCGAGTCTGTCTTGCCATTCTCAACAAGGCATTTTCAACCAAAGACCTGCCACTTACTGGATATTTTCCTCTTTTTTTAGATCATTCTCTTTAAACCCAGTGGTTCCAGTATATCAACGGATTCAGAAATACTTAGACTTTGTTTGTAATAGGAGAATTTTTGGAAGGAAGAAAACTCCATGAGAGGAACCAAACACCAAAAAGTGGAAGCCATGCTGTTCTGGATGACGCTGTTGAATTGTAAAGAGTGAAGTGAAATCAAATAGTATGATATAGGATGTTCAAATAGTGTTTAGAATAACCGGTGAATAAGATTTATAGGAAATAAGCTTTCAGTTTTAAGTGGAAGGAACTTATTTATTGGATGCTAGTCTATCTGCGGCCTTGAAACTCCAGGGTTGAGGGTTCGATTCCAGTCTCGTGTCTATGTGCGTGGAGTTTGCATGTTCTCCCCGTGCTTGGTGGATTTCCCACAGTCTAAAAACTTTAGGCTAATTGTTCTTAGTGTGAGTGTGTGCGTGTGTGTCTCTGTTCCCTGTGATGGATTGGCACCCCGTCCATGATGTACCCTGCTTTGGGCCCCGAGTGCCCTGGGATAGGCTCCATGCTTCCCGTAACCCTGTACAGGATATAGAGAACGAATGAGTAAACCTGCCCTTTGCTAGACCTGCTTCCTCTCCTGGAATAAGTCATCCGCTGCAGGCAAGGCTGTAGGTTTTTACATTTCAGCATCTCCAAAAAGTAAGCTGTAAATCCAATTTGATAGCTCCTTAAAGTTTTAGAGACTGTACGCATAAAGAGGTTAAGTTGTCAAAATAATATAAAACCTATTCTTGGTGCTTTCTTAAATCCTATGTAGTTTACTGGTGTCACTCTTTTCACCTCCTGAACTACTCCGCTTTGATCAAATTCACTCTTTCTCCTTTTCTGTCTCTCTGTCTGTCTGTCTGTCTGTCTGTCTGATTAATGCAGGGATAAGTTCTGCATTTCATTTCCTTGAAAAACTTTCAGACATCAACATTAATACCTGGATTCTTTTCATCTTAATAACAAGGCTCAGTGGACAGGACGTATCCAGGAGCGCCACATGCATCGGAGCTGTTTTTTTTTTTAATCAGTGAACATTTGCTTTTGGCTTGAATATACTGCCAGTGAAGTTAAACTTATTAAATCACTGCATGGGGCGGCATGGTGACACCTCGTAGCTCCAGGAGACCTGGTTTGATCCTGAGCTAGGGTTACTGTCTGTCTAGACTCTTCCTCTGAGTCCATGTGAGTTTCCTTCATGTTCTTTGGTTTGCTCTTAGTTCCCAAAAACATACCAGTAGGTCGATTGGCTGAAGATAAATTATGCCTAGATGTAAAAATATGAATGATTAAAAAATTAATACAGGACTGTGGTAATAAGCATAATAGTTTAGTCAATCAGCGCTTTATTTGTGCATTAGAAATCATCATTCCATCCATCCATCCATCCATCCATCTAGGAACCTCTGTAGACTGTGGAGGCCAGTTGTGTTTATTCCCATTTTTATGACCGTGGTAGGACCTCCGGGCCACATGGAACAAGGAAACCCACCCATCACAGGGAGAACATGCAAACTCCATTTATACAGACCTGAGATGGGAATCAAACCCCGACCCAGGAGGCGCAAGGCGACCGTGCTAACCACTAAGCCACCGTGCCGCCGTGCATTAGAACGTAACTCCATAATTCTTCGCACAGTACATAATCAAGCACTGTTATGGTATACCTCTTCCATTTAGGCGGCACGGTGGCTTAGTGGTTAGCACTGTCGCCTTGCACCTCCAGGGTCCGGGTTCGATTCCCGGCCAGGCTCGATTCCCACCTCTGTGTGCATGGAGATTGCATGTTCTCCCGGTGATTAGTGGGTTTCCTCCAGGTGCTTCCTCCCACAGTTCAAAGACATGCAGATTAGACTAATTGGCGTTCCCAAAACTGTGTTTACCCTGCGATGGATTGGCACCACCCTATCTTGGTGTATCCCGCCTCGTACCCTAAGTCTCCAGCTCCGTGACCCTGAATACAGGATTAAGTGGTATAGATGATGAGAGAGTGAGTGAGCTCTTGCATTTACATTGCAAGTTATTGGTGAGAGGTGTTGTGAAAATCTATGCATTTCTGGATCCTCAATCTACTTTAGACAAATAAAAACTTAAACACACGTGATCTCACCATATAAGGCCTCTGGTTTCCTCCAGCCTTCCAAGAACATGTTGGGACGTGATCTAGCTATGCTAATTTGCTCTCCGGTTGTGGCAGAGAGTGGGAATTGTGTGTGTGCATGGTTCCCTGTGATGAACTGGTGTCCCAGTAGGGGTGTATTCCTGCTTCTTGCTGGAGATCAGTGTTCCCCAGATTGGCTGCAAATTCTATGTAACCCTAACCATACAGAATAACTTAGTGAAGATGAATAAATGAATGATTCTTACTGATAGCAAAGCCATGAAGGCTACTTACAGGTGGGACTGCAAACACAATCAGTCTGAGATAGCTACCCAGGGTGTTCAGTTCAAACCTTGGACTTGTGATGAAATTTCCCTATGAATGATGGCGTAAAAGAACTGAAATTTAAACAAGGCTTTCAGCCCAGTAGCTGCAGTAAACAAAACATTTGAATGGTGCAAACGTTTTAAAGAAGAGACGTTTCTGTCTGTGGGAACATTTACGAACACCACGTGCACGTTACAGGAACTTGGCTGAGGGTTATTGCCTCATCCCCCGTACAGTCTTGACCTCACTCCAAACCATTTCCACAAGATTGGGCCATTAAAGGAGTTCCTGGGAGGCCAGCGTTTCAGTCGTGAAGGAGGCAGTCCGATCACGGCTCTGAGAAAACTTTCTTCCTTGATGGTGTCCAAGCACTAGTGAAACACTGGGGTAAGTGCATTAGTGTAGCAGCAGATTATATAGAGAAATAAAGGGAGTTTTTACTCTCATAACTGTGTTCTGTTATTCTGCATATCAAAAGTCCTGGTTTTCCATACACAAGGTTTACACTGAACGACCACGAGTAGGTTTTTCCCTCCTCGCTTTAACCTCTCTCTGTGTATATGCGAGCAGCTGGAGGTGTTCTTCTTTCCTAATCTCATTTGTTGCCTTACTTGTTGCCGAGTTTCAGATAATTGCTGCCTTAACATTGTTATCCTGTTTTCTCTTGATGCTACAAGAGTAGAAAACCAGGACATTCTGTACTTGGGCCATTGTTATCTAACTAAAAACACGGTATGATGAGCTCACATACATCATATCCATCATAGGATCTAATCTTCACTCTCATAGCATACTGACCTCATGATTATACTCTGACCTACAGGATGATCAGCACTTAGATACAGTACATCATTAGTACAATCATACATTTACCCCTTACAATAGCAAGTAACTTAACAACAAGCCAGCCTTCTATGATCATCTTCCCAAAAATGTGATTAATCCAGTCAATGTTATACATTTAACCAAGTACTGTATCTATATTTTAAGTGATCTAAAGCCAAATCTTTCAGACTGAAAGGGTTTGTTTTGCTCGCTTGTACTGTAAGTTAGCATGAGGTTACGAGGAAAAGTAAGTCGGTGCTTTATTATAAATTTCCAGTTACTACAAGAGTCTGCAGTTATCTTTGATGCCGTTCCCTCAAGCAGATGTAGCATCTTCTAAGTTAATGGACACCTAACTGCTAAGATTTGCGTTTCGTCCACCTCGACGAATTTCAATCCCTCTTCTTGAACACTACCTACAGTAGTACGACTGGTTATTTGAATAGACATGTAGACATGAGTGACTGGAGAAAAAGTACGGTCTTTACCTCGAAATCATTTTTGAGGCATTTAATAAGATAAAGGAAGTAATGTACAAACTTCTTCATAGATGCTACTCTACAACGTTTTATGAAAAGACTCAAGGAGAACATTGGAACACAGGCAGATCTTTTCGTAATCTTCAAGCTGAAGATACTGTACTGTATGTGTCACCTTTGTTGGTTTGTGGTCATACAAAAAGGATCTGGAAACACGAGCAAAATGTCTGTAAAAACTGTTAGGTTTTTAGGTGATGGTCATTAATTTAGATATTATTATTTTATTTTTTAATTAAATATTTATTTAACAACAACAACAATAATTATTATTACAAATCTTCTTTCTTCTTTGTCTTTCGGCTGTTCCCTTTCAGGGGTCGCCACAGCGAATCATCTGCCTCCACCTAACCCTGTCCTCT
>JAQMYG010000012.1:33235038-33250198 GCA_030014215.1 Clariallabes teugelsi
GAAACGTTTTCCTCCATCAGCATCACATAGTGACCTGGACACTATTCTGCAAGAAGAATGGCTCAAAATCCCTCTGGACACTGTGAAGGACTTGTATCTGTCATTCCCAAGACGAATTGATGCGGTATTGGCCGCAAAAGGGGGCGCTACACCATACTAATGAATACTGTATTGTGGTCTAAAACAAGACGTTTCAGTTTCATTGTCCAACCCCTGTACCTGTGTGTTGTTTGGTGGACGTTCGGCTTTGGAAGATCCCTTCACTGCCGATCGTACAGAACAGTCCTGTGCATGATGTCTTTATATGGAATTAGGCATTTTTCCTCTAATAATTGCTTTTTGTTTGTGCTTAATGAGAAAAAGAAAAGTCACCATCTTTTTAAATTGGAAATATTCAATTCCAGTTAATATTGCGAATTGGAAATTGAAGACTTTTTCAAAACCTTTTAGTCTGATTCTGGAAATGAGGCTTATGGTTCTACATTAACTTTTATAATGAAAGTGGGATAAGAGCAATGAGGCACCAGGAACTCGTCGTATTATTTTGGAGTGGTTTCTGGCGTTTCATGATCTCGACCCAGTTATAAGAGATTTTCGACCTCGTCGCCCAAAATTGATAATCAAATCAGATGCCATCAGATTGAATTGTCAGTTCAATCATGATGTCATCACGTGAACGCTCTGATGTGGAGCTGTCAGTCTTATTGGAGTGAAGTGAGCGATAGCATGAAGGCATGTACACCTTCACGAGCAAAAATTTCCTACGCGTGGAAACACTGCGTCCTCGACTCGCTAATCCGAGCACCGCTTTGTTGTGAAGGACGCGAGCGTCAGGGATTCACATGCGATTAGTGGATGTGGATAATTACTGACTGCATGTTGCTGTAAGTCGGGTTTTTATTGCCAGTCCTCCACAATGAACCTTTTTAAGTGATACTCTCAAGCAATCTCTGTCTCTCTTTCTCTTTCTCACACAAACACACTCTTCACTTTTTTTAGCTTACAGGAACACACACACATGAGGAGAATATGGCTAATTAGTGTGTGTGTGTCCTTTTCCAACGTACCTCACTTTCAGGTCCTTCACACTTCGCTTGGCCACGCCCCTTCATCATAGACTTGATTTCGGTTTTAACTTAACTCCAATAATGTGTTCCTCCGTCTTTAAGCTTTAAAAGCTGTATTTATTTATTTTTTTTGCTGCTACTTTGCCTTTCCTTGGTCCCTACATACATTTTACAAGGAGATATTCATCTTTATTGTCTTCATTGTTACCACATGCACAAAAAAACACCTCAAGCTAAATTTAAATGCTGATAACTAAATAAAAGCTATTAAGTGATTGTGCCGTTCTCCACTCGTTTCAATAATGTATAGATTAATCAATTATCCAAATAGTTGCAACCCTGTTGTGCCAAATTAAAGGAATATGATTTTAAAAGAATTTTGTTTGTTTGTTTTATTTCGAAGCCGCTTACCAACTCTCTCACACACCCTTCTTCTTTCCCTCCAGTCCGAGTCGGCGTCCGAATCCGCCCCCACTCCTGCAGCTCCCAGCTCGCGCTCTCTGAGCCCCCGGCAGCGGCGCGCTCAGAACCGGAACCAGAACCAGAACCAACCACAACGCCGGCCTACCTACCCCGCGTTCCCTGCGGGCCCTCAGCAGGACGGCAGCCACACGGGCTCGGCCGTGCTCATCGTGCTGCTCACGCTGGCCCTCGCCGCCCTCGTCTTCCGCAGGATCTACCTGGCCCAGGACTACAAGTTTGACTACGAGCTCTGACCAACAGAGTTTAAAAAATAACAACAACAAAAAAAAACATTCTCTCACCAAAACTAAACTGCCGCCAACCTCCTGCCACGTTCTCCTTAGTGATGCCTGATTGTGCTTAACGCCAAAGGAGGATGGCAGCACATACTGTACTTTATTTAGAAACGATTCGCATCTCTAGTGTACTAGTAAAGGAAATGACTGACTCGTGCACATTTACCTAATATGGTTTGCCCGGAATATAATGGGATGTGATTATTCCCCCCCCCCTCCCCCCCCCCCCATATCCTGATATGTTACATAACTAGGATATATCTAAAGCAAGCTACTTTTAATTGAGGTAAAATTTTATTTATGAAGCTGGATTTATTCATAAATCACTCGTTGGAGCATTTGCACGACGCATATGGTATTCATGAAAACCCTCTTTAGTTTGTGCCTCCTGGTTTGTTTTAATTTATGTAAAAGGAGACTTAGTAATGTGAAACTTGATTGATTTTAAAATCGCATAATTAGCAGCAGGTTTACTGTAAAAATTCTATGTTTTTAAAACTGTTGGGAGTTTTTTATTTACCTTTTTTTTTTTTTTTTTTCAGTCGTCCTGCATAGAACATTTACACAAACCAATGATTGATATTGAAAATCTGCCATAGAACAAAAATTAGCAAGTTTCACAAATTTCATGGAAATGACAAAAAGCAGTGTTCTCACTACAAATGTGTTTGATAGTGGCCTCCGGAAATACTATAATGTGGTGACGCATAAGAACTCATTTTTCTTGTTCGTATTTTATTTTTTTCCCTCTCTCTTGTTTTTTTTGGGCGGTAGGAAAGTTGGGAAACTGTTTACTTTAAAGCAGATATCTGATTCTCATACCTCAAAGGAAACGTCAGAACTAAAACAGCTTAGTAAATCTAATGTAATGTTTTTACACCTGCTTGATATTTACATGTAAAAAAAAAAACTACATAATGAACAAATATCTGTCATTCAGATAGGAAAAAGAGCAGGCATTATTCCCTCGTAGGTTGAAGGAGAGTGTGGGAGTGTGTAATTTTGTTAGCTTTGAAGTCGGGAACTGTTTGCTGGCAGTGGCAGTGACGAAACTCGGCTTATTGGTGGATTTTTCTACGGTTACATAGTCATTCATAGTAAACAGTACAAAACCAGTTTCACATAGTTTTATCTGTCTTTATTGCCGGTTTAAAAAAGAAAAAGTTTGGCTTTTTCGGAAAAAAACAAACAAAAACCATCACTTCTGTTTATGCCTGAACATTTTGGTGGCATCGCTTAAAAAATAACATCTTAGCAAGTGAAAATATCTTGAATCTTGTCTGTTTTTTTCTACAATTTCCTCAAAGATCAAAACAAACCTAAAATATTTGATAAATAAGCTTATTTCTAGACAAATCGTATAAAAAAATATATATATTTTCTCAGATAATTTTATTTGTTTCAAGAAGTTAATGCTTAAAACTTGCGAACTTATCTCCCATTAGGACTAGAACTGTTCACGTCAACTTTTTTCATAAAATTTGTCTAGAAATAATCGCACGTAATTGTGCGTTCAGATCCCGCCTCAGGATCAGTGTGTGGGTTTCCTCCGGGTGCTCTGGTTTCCTCCCACAGTCCAAATTGGCGCTAATTGGCGTTCTCGAATTGCCCGTTTGCCTGCGACAGATTGGCACCCCGTCCAGGGTGTACCCCGTCTCGTGCCCTAAGTTTCCTGGGGTGAGCGGTATAGTCTCCTCCAGGCCTCCTGCGACATTGTACACAAGATGAATAGACGATGAACAAATGAATGAATAATCACGTCTTTAGTTAAACTGTAGATAAATTGATGTATATTTAAGGGATTTTCACTTGCTGTCATTTTTTTCCAGTGTGTTAACCATATCCTTGTTTGTTTAGTCTCATTCGAAACAAGTCACATTCTGCTCTGCTAAGACGAATGCGAGAGACGAATAAAGAGACGAAGACGAAGTTTCTGTTTTCATTTAGCTGGATGGGATGCGAGGACGCCTCAGAAGTCCCGTCGAGAGCATTAACGACTTGGTGAGGGGGCGGGGCTTCGAGATGAGTTGATATGGGAGAGTGCGAAGATCATTCCAGATTCATATATCTATCTATCCATGGGACGTTTTTTTTTTATTTTATTTTTTTTTTGCTTTTATGCTACATTTTTGTTTGACAAAAAAATAATTTGCAGAGTTGGAAAGGTTTGGTAATATCATACAATCAGAGTTAAACATCAGGGGATGTTATTATGGCTGAGTAATATCATATAGAGAGAGGGGTAGATTGTTATGGCGCAGAAGCGCGACTAGGGTGATTTGACTTTTTAAGTGGGTGAGGCAGGGAGGAGGTGGGGTATTTTTATTTCCTTAATGCAAGCCATTCACTTTCTTCTAACAAGTACAGTATAATAATAATAATAATAATAAGAAGAAGAAGAAGAAATGGATAAAGACAAGCTATAAATTGCGTTATCCCGGTCTTTGGTTGCCAAGCTGAGAGAGAAATACCTTCTGTTACAGGATGCACACAAGCAGGATGACATCACAAACCTTAAAAACATCAAATTATAAAAGAAATACTTCAGCAATATCGCATTCCTATAGATAGGGTTTTTTTTTTATTTATAAAAGCTAATATATGTTATTACCTGTGAACAGGATTAAAGGACTTTTGAAGAGGCTTCTGATGCATGTGCTTTTAGTCGGGTAATAATAATAATAATAATAATAATAATATTGTCACGTTAAACTGCGCTCCACTCCAAAGTTACCATGAAGTTGAAGTGTGTTAGATTTATTAGACAAGCTCATACGGAACATCCTATGCTCATAAATAAGGATTATTAGCCGAACGTGGTTGCGAGATGCTCTTTAATGAATGTTGAGCCAGAAGTAGTTCAGACGCACCTTTTCAAAATGTCAGTTCACGTGTCGTGCTTTTAATCGTGACCAGGAATTTACAAATGGCTCAGTTTTAACCTGAGTGTGTTGTGTGCTGTAAAAGCTGTTGTTTGATTTTTAACAAGATGCTGATTAAAACTTGGAAAATAAATCGTGCCATTTTGTCTCTTTTTTTTTTCTTTCTTTTCTTTCTTTTCTTTGATTTGACATCAGAACATGAACGGTGTTAAAAAAAAAAAAAAAAGCATTGACCTCAACTCCTTCCAAGAGGAATCTTTTTTGCAATCTCGCTCGCTTCGGTGATTTCCTAGAATTGGTCGGATTTCCCTGCGGAGTTGAAAGTCTTTTGGGTAGCGCGAACTCGCGGAAGGAGGTCCGTTCTGCCTCGTTACATACCCGCTGCTCATTTGGAGGAAAGAGTAAGCTAATCGCTTTCTGATAAACTCCTAATTCAAGGAGTCTGATTACATTCTGGTTGCACTACATGTAGAGAAAATACTCTTTGTTAGCGGAGGGTGAGATGCTAATCATGAGCTTTGATAATTTCACAATATTAGAATCTCATTGTCGCGTGTAAATGTGTTTGATTCGTATTCATACCACAGATTCTCGTATCTAATTGGACAGAGAACAATGGCTTCCTGATTATACTCGCAGGGCCTGTTTATCAAGTCGGATGCGTTTGTAAATCGTTCATAAGGAATTTTTTTGAGGATGAAAAATCCTGTCCAAAAGATGTTCGCATCCCAAGTTTAAAATGCGTCGTAAATTTACACGTTAGAAGACTGGCTCATGTAAACCTCGTTCGATCGGTCGCTGGATTTTAATATACGTGTTTAGAACTGTTGCGCAACTTGACTATTACATTTACATGTTTATGATCTAAAAATAGAGATATCTCAAAGTTCTCGAATCTCAAATTCTGCCTCACTTGTGAATTGCATGAAATAAGAGCAGCATGCTGTCATTCGAAATTTGTGGTTCGATACTCTGAGGAAGGTAAAAGTTTCTCAACGTGAATCATTACTGGTGACGAGACGTAGATTCATCACTACGAGCCTGAGAGTGGAACGGAAACATCCTCGAGAAAAATTTCTAAAGCAAACCATCAGCTGGAAAATTCACCAACGCTTACAGTTTTCTGGGATTCTCGAGGGTCAGAAGTATTGGAACATCATCCGGGAAAAGGTTTCAACAGTCGTCAGCTGATCTTGCATGATAAAGCGTCCTCTCTTTAGTCCTGATCTCGCTCCATCAGACTCTCACCTGTTTACGAGGACGAAGAGTCACTTCTGATGAAGAAGTGAAGACAGCGGTGCGTCCGTGGCTCACAGCTCAGCCTAAAATGAAAATTGTCGAAAAAATTGTTTGTCTTTCTAAAAATTTATTAAAATAAATTCTACAGCCGGAGTATGATTAATTTTTAACTCGTACTTGTAGTTATGTTTATTGTTATGCAAAGTCCACCGGAAATTTGATCTGACTTTTGTTAATTTTCATATAAATAACGGCGCGGCAGTGACTCAGCTGTTGGCAGGGTTGTGGTTTCGAATCTTACTTCAGGCGTGCGTGCGTGCGTGCGTACGTGTGTGTGGTTTGCATGTTCTCCAAATATATTATGGGTTTCCTCTGGGTACTCAGGTTTCCTCCCAGACACACAGCGTAGGCTGATTAATGTTCTCAGGTTACCCATGGTGTATGACGGTGTGTGTGAGAGTGGGTCTCTCATAATGCATAACAATAAGAGAAAAAAAGAGTTAAGAGTTAGCTTGCTGAAAACGAAATTTCTCAGATTTCACGTGTTTGGAAAGAAAGTTTTAAAATTACTGTTTAAAAATATTTTTAAGAATTTCAAGTACGTATTCTTCCACCTAACACACAGTATGACTGCAGATCAATTCCTGCTTTCTGTTTTACCCAGAAGAGGATGGGTTCCCTGTTGAGTCCGGTTCCTCTCAAGGTTTCTTCCTATTACCATCAAGTTTTTCCTTGCCGCTGTCGCCCTCGGCTTGATCATCAGGGACAATCTGACCATTTTGATTCATACATATTCACATTCCATACAAACTTAAATAATTCTTTTGATTGTGTAAAGCTGCTTTGCGACAATGACAATTGTTAAAAGCGCTATACAAATAAAATTGTCTTACTTTTGTAAGTTGCTCTGGATCAGATGTCTAAATGTAAATGTTAAGAAATATACGTAATGCAAAATTTAGGCATTTAGGAAGTTTTTATTATTATTATTATTATCTGACACAAGTTGTTCAAATTGCCCAAGTTGGTAGAGCAACTCTATAATTCCTCTATACAAAAGTGTTATTCAACACGCTCTCCATCACAAGCCAAGCATCTGCACCATCGTTGAACTCGACTCTCAAATCCTCTTTGAAAATCCCCTTCGTCACAGTTGATGCTCTGTCGCTGCATGGTTCGCCTTCATTGCTGGTTTCGCCTTCCCTTCTTTTACCTTCTCGTGTCATCTCCATAGACATCTGTAGTGCAGTGCGAGGGGTCGCAGAGGTGCGCTTTCAGCTCCGGTCCCAAGCCTAGATAAATTTGGGGGCGGTTCAAAAGCTTATATCATACATGCAGACCTGATCGATTATAACCGAGTGACAGACTGGGGTCCTGTCCAGAGCATTAAAGACAACTTTATAGGAAATAATGCAATCAATCAAACAAACAAACAAACAAACATCACTTGGATGCTTTTTTTGTTGTTGTGTAGTAGAATTGTCCCCGAGCCCTGTCTCCTACGCACGTGCGTCACTGGTGGACCGGGGAGCTTAAGCCCGCTAGCGCGTGATGCTCTCGCTCTCGCTCTTTCTCTCTCTCTCTCTCCTTCTCCGGTTCAGCAGCGTGGGGAGCCAATCAGATCACAGGACCGAAACAGCGGGAAGCCGCTCTCTTGTGCATGCACACACACACACACACACACACTGCCTCTTATGGACAGAGAGAGAGATGCGCATCAGTGTGGAGTGCGGAATGGGAGCAGTACCATGCTGAGGACGGAGCGTTCACACACAGAGGCGGATTCCTCATCTAACCCGCATCATGCCTTACTTCACCAACCTGCTGTTCCTTATTTTCTGTCTCGCTCTGGTTGTCGAATGCGAGAAGCAGAAGAGCAGAAAGCGCAGGTGGTCTGCAAACCTGGAAACTCATAAACACGGACCGTAAGTGTTGCAAATTCCATGAAACACCCTTTAACCTGCTGCTAGGAGGAAACTTTTGGGATTGTTGTGTATACTGTGGAAAATATACACTGTGCTTTATTTCCTGCTTATTGATCTCTGATGATATTTCTCATGATAATACAGGCAGTTCTTATATTTTAATAAAATATTTTAGTTTTTATAGATGAAACTGTCCTTTATGTTCAGGTATCAGAATGATATTTACCATAAACGGATGATAGAAAGATTATATAATAAATAACAGATTTATCATTTAGATGAACGCAGAGAGATAGTGAAACAATCACCGCTTGCTGAGGGGAACGTTTTAGGACAAATTAGAGCCTGGTGTTTCATCCGGTTTCCTCTAGACAGATTTACTGGAAATGCTGGTTTTATTTCTGATCTGCTATGATATTTCTTCTACTACTGCTGTACGATGCTGTTACATTCCATTTGCTGTTAATTAATTTCATACAACAGCAGCGCTTAGGTTCACACTCGGGTCCATAAGTATTCAGACAGGACCACAATATTTATTTATTTACTTTTTAACTAGACCACTACAATGGATTTAAACGCAGTACATTGCAGTGACTCAGTGGTTCGCGCCGTCGCCCCACACCTCCAGGGTTACGGGTTCAACTCCCATCATGCATGTTGATGAGTTGGTGGGTTTCCTCCAGGTTCTCCAGTTTCCTCCCACAGTCCAAAGACATGCAGATTGGCGTTCCCAAATTGCCCATAGTGTGTGAATGCGTTTGTGAATGTTAACCTGAGGTCCTACCACGGTCGTAAAAATGGGACTGTTGTTAGTCTTTCAGCTGCTTCCGTCAAGGCGTTGCCACAGCAAAGCATCCGCTCCGCACAACACCTTGGCTGGCACAGGTTTTACACCAGATGCCCATCCTGATGCAACCCTCCTATTTTATTTAAGCTTGGGACCTGCATCTGCATCCGCTGGCTGGGGTTTGATCATTGGCTGGGAATCGAACCCGGGTCTTCTGCATGTCAGGCGAGACACCTGCCACCAATGCCCCTGGATAAATAAATACCATGGTCACCATTGGCCTTCACAGTCCCTAGCTGGACCACAGAGGTTCCCTGATGTATGGGGTTTTAAAAATAATATTGCATGAACTGTTCAGAAATTCCAACAATATATATTATATATATTTATTCACAGGACCAACTGACCAATTTCATGATTTCAGTTTTACAGCCGGTCGTGACCTGTTTCTTTGATATTTCATGAACATTATTGAGATGAGTGGTCCAAAAGGTCCAAATGTTCAATTTGTATTTGGTATGTGTTCTTGGGAACTCCCAATATACACTCCAAAGAGGAGCGTAAAATGGAAAAACAAAAACTATCAGCCCACAACTGGAAAATGTAATGTAAAACAAAAATCAGCATCATGACCGACATCACCAACCACATCCATCCTGTTTTTTTGTTTTTGTTGTTGTTTTTTTGGATGGGGGTGCTGAGAGAACTTTTAGGTAGTGCCATATTAACTCCAGGAAAACAAGCTTGACTGTTGTATATATATAACAGAACTTCTTTACACCGCTGTTTTTGTTGCGTATTTGCGTTTTGCACTTCACTGCTCTTTAGTTTTTTTTGTTTTCTTCTTGTTTTTCTGCTTTTCAAGAAACGCCTTGGTTTGCTTTTGTGTGTGTATCCCTTTTGTGTGTGTGTTTTGCACTTCAGGGCTGAAAGTCTTTGTTTTCTGTGGATTTTTTTTGTTTTGTTTTGTGTTTTGCACTTCCATGCCACCGTAAGGAGGCCAAAATTAAGCTGAATAAAAAGACCTATTAGAGAAATAGCAGAAACTTTAGGAGCACAATAGATGCAATACAACAATTTAGTACATTCTTGTAAAGAAGGAATCCACTTGTGAGCTCAGCAGCACCAAAAGGGCCTGGAAGAGCTACAATAATAATAATAATAATAATAAAGTGGATGTGGACAGAATTCTTTGGTGAAGTACGAGTAGAGTCTGGAAAAAGAAGAGAAAGGACTCCTGATGCACATTGTCACGTTATGACACGGGCATGTGTGACTGCGAATGGAACTGGGTCACTGGCTGTTTATTGATGAAGTGACGGCTGAAAGGAGCAGCGAGATGGATTCTGAAACGTATAGAGCGATACTTTCTGCTCAGATTCAGCCAAACGCTGCAGAATTGATAGGACAGCGCTTCGCAGTAGAGATGGGTAATGACATGAAATGTACCGTGAAAGCAAAGCGAGGAGCTTCTTAAGGCAAAGAGATGGAATTACAGTTTCACGTCACCTGATCTCGAACCAGTTGTGCATGATTGTCACTTACTGAACTCAGAAAGACCCGCGAGCGGATGACGGCGGCTGCGGGAAAGGTGTCTGGCAAAGCATTTCAACTTCGAATGTTATTTGTCTTATACACAGTATGATATGCAGCGAATTGCTTATACGACTAAAAAGAAGAATTGTTCAGTTAGAATGAATTGCACTAGCAATTAACAATTTATTTAAAAAATTATAAAACAAACATTACTAAAAAAAAATCTAATATTCAAATAGAGAAATAAGAATATGAAATAAAAGACAATTATACAAAAATGTAACACTTTAAGATGTACAATATGTCCATGGTTGCTATGTATGAGATGTTATAGCAAGTCTATAAGTGTATATACTCAGCATTATTAAAGCATCCAACCATAATAAATAATACTAATATTTATAAGTCTGTTAAATTTTTGTAGTTTGTATAATAATAATAATCAAAAAATGTCTATAAATCGTTAACGGTTAATGCAATATTTTTTGTTCCACCCATTAAACAGCTGGTGTATTTCAAAGGGATACAAAATATAGTGTCACAATTTAAATACTTCTTGATCTGACTGTGTAGTCACCCACCAATGATGTATTAGAAGATTATTAATAAAGAGTTGTATGATGGGGGAACCTAATCTGAGTCCAGCGATCATTGATACAGTGAGCTTGTCTGTTTGTTGAACGTTTATGGAAGGAGTCTCCAGTATCAGTGCTTCACAACCTTCAGGCCTACAAATGAAGATGGATTGTTTTTTCTTTTTTGTAATCTCATAAACTTCAAGAAATATGTTTTTTTTAAAGAGAGAGAGAAACCATGCAAATTAAAATAAAAAAAATCTAATCTGAATTAAAATTTTATTGGTCATATACTGTACACGACCATACACAGTGAAATGCTTATACAACTGTGTGAACTAAAAAATATATAATAATAAAGGTAGAGTAAAAAGATTGTACTGAGATGTACAGAATTTCAGAATATTTACTTATTTACTTACACTAACTTGTCTCAGTGATATTTAGTATAACATTCACATAACACTAAATGGTTATAACACACTTGATCTCATCAGAAAATCTAATCACGTTCATGTTCATGCAACACACATGCACACGCCCCGTCATTGATCATTTTCCTGTAAATTTATGCCGCATTTCTTTTCTTTTTTGGTGATATTTACCCTGTTTTGATTCTGTGTGCAAAAAAGGAAACAGGATGCTTGGCACATATCACAATATGCTGGATAAACCTTAAAAATATTGCTCTTATTGCTCCAGCATTGTGTGGGATTATGTAAGTCATTAAAGAACGACCTACATCATCAACAGACTGAATCTACAGTACATACTCAAGGGGGTTTTTAGCTCTGCAGCCTTCGTATGTGCCAAAACTGGATTAATATGCTACATGGAGGTTTCAGTATTAGTGTAGAAATGTGTTTAAATGGTCAAATGTTTTACTTGCTCATCAGTCTTGGCGTTAAAATGCTCCAATCAGGCTCATGCATGGTGACGGCCTGGAGTTTGATTCGAAAATAATAGAAATCCTGTATTAATACCATTTATCTCATGTTTAGCCTATACACAAAGCATCCTAGGGTCTTAGGTAGTAGTGCAAGAGCACACCGAGAAGTATGAAGATATAGATTTAAAATGAGCACGTGGAGCTGTCAATTGAATACACACAGAGGTATCCATGAGTGTGAGGTGAACATGCCGAGAAGCTGTGGTGTGTGTGAGAGAGCACTTCATTTCTGTGGGAAATGCTCTGGCGTACAGTATGTATAAATCAGGTACAATGGAAATATTTAATCAGCCAATCACAAGGCATCAGCGCGACGCATTTCGGCATGTAGTCATGGTCAAGATCAATCTTCTGAAGTTCAAGCCAGGCATCAGCGGATTTCTGAAAGTGCTGATCTACTAGGATGCTCACACACACAACCATCTCCAGGGTTTAAAGAGAAGGTCTGAAAAAGAGAAAATCCACCGAGAGGCACTTCTCTGAGAGAAGATGCCTTGTTGATGCCAGAGTTCAGAGGAGAGACGGCCGGACCGGTAACTCAAATAACATCTTGTTACAACAGAGGAACTATGCTGAAGAGCATCTCTGAACACACAACATGTCAAACATGGAAGCAGATGGGCTACAGCAGAAGAAGACCACACCAGGTGTCACTCCTGTCAGCTAAAGCTAAAAAAAAACAATTGTACAGAAGATTGGAAAAATGTCGCCTGGTCTGATGGTAGGGTCAGAATTTGCTGTAAACAACAAGATAGAATGGATCCATTCTTCCTTGTATCACTGGTTCAATCTTGTGGAGGTGGTTTAATGGAGTAGGTGATATTTTCTTGGGACACGTTGGGCCCCTTGGTACCAGTTCAACATGGTTTATATCCCACAGCCTGAGTATTGTTGCTGATCATGTTCATCTCTGGGTTGTGGTGGACCGGACGATTCCCATCATAGACAAATCTACAGCAACTATGTGATACCATCATGTCAATATGGACCAAAAATTTCAAGAAATCTTTCAAACATCTGGTTGAATCTATGTCAAGAATCTTACAAAAAAATTAAGGCCATTCTGAAGGCAAAAGGGGTCCAGCCCAGTACTAACAAGGTGTACCTAATGAAGAATGGAGTGGCTATAATCCAGATAACTGGTGTAGATCAATGATGTCTTCGAAGAACTAAAATGTTTCTACACTTGAAAGAATATTATAAAAAGTGTTCAACAGTAAGTAAAGAAACAAAGTCAGTAATTGGTGTGATGACCTTTTGCTTAAAATATAATCTTACCTACAATATGTGCAGTTATATACGGAAATTAGCTGCTTAGTTTTTCTGAACATCCTACAGAACCACCCACAGTCCTTCTGAGGACTTTGTCGCACCTGCTTCTGTTCTCAGGCATCCAAAACCCAGCAGCTTTCTCATTATTTATTTGAAAAGTTGACTTTTACATAATAATCTTTCTTTTCTGGCCTACAGATATTTTACGTGTAAGAATAAACTTTTTTGCTGGAATAATAATGTTTGAAAATCAGATTTTTTTTTTTTAGAGTTCATTATTTATTTATTTATTTTTGTGTGTGTGTGGTGGGGCATCAGTGGCTTAGTGGTAGGTTTCTCACTTGCAATGCGGAAAGCCTGGGTTCAATTCCCACCCAGTGCCCAAACCCCAGCCAATGGCTGCATTGCCAGTCTCGAACCCTGGATAAATTAGGAGGGTTGTGTCAGGAACGGCATCAGGCATGAAACCTGTGCCAAGCTGTGTGCGGATCACACAGCTAACGGCAATTTTGGGGGCGGTGGTAGCTTAGTGGGTTAAGGCTCTGGGTTACTGATTGGAAGATCGTCAGTTAAAGCCCCAGCTCCACCAGGTTGCCATGGTTGTGCCCTTGTGCGAGGCCCTTAAACCCTGTCTGCTCCAGTGGCGCCGTATCATAGTTGACCCTGCGCTCTGACCCCAGCTACCGTATGCTGGGATTTGCAAAGAAAGAATTTCATTGTACAGTAATATACATGTGTCAAATAAAGGCTTAACAAACATTTAAGCATGTAACTTTGTACAAAAAAAAAAAAAAAACACACAGGATGCCTAAGACTTTTGCACAGTATAGATCGATAGATAGATCACTGATATGGAACTGTAATGAATCTTGACTTTTACTTTTTGAATGAAATTACAAAAGCACGATATTGCATTTTTTAGATGCACTATACATATTTATACTTTCCATCTGTTTAGTAATACAGTATGCATTCACCCTTCTGCTTTCCTATCTAACACTCATCATCCTTTAATGGCTCTGTATTAAACTCCACAGATTGGTGTTACTCCACCAAATAGAAGTTAAGAGACCATAACCGTCCAAACAACTCTTGAGTTGCAGTTTCCGTTAACTCTTAATTAACAGCTGCTACTAATGTATTAACGCTGCCATTAGGCTGAGTGTGTTGGCATAATTAACGAGAGATAATGTCTTACAGCCCACTGTCCAAAAAGGTGGTAGATGGAACCAAGACAAGAAAAGTGAAAACGAACCATTTGCTGCGGGTGGAAGATCACGATTTCACCATGAGGCCAGCATTTGCAGGTAAGATTGAAGAGTTTGTTATTCAGTAATAGAGTCCATTTGGAGTGGAATAATAAAGCAAAGCAGCCAACTTTGGAAAAGCTTGGAGTGAGATTCTGAAAATACGGGCAGTGGTTCTGAGCATACACACACACACACACACACACACACACACACACACACGACGCCCCCATTATGCATGCGCAGCCAGTTTGTCTAACACTAACCAAACACCTTATCTGGCACGGCTCAGGTTCTGTATATTTTAGCATTGCAATGTTAAAATGAAGCAAGAGGTGCATGTGACTGTATTTATTCCATTCTTTTTACAAATGAACACCCAAACAAATAAATGAAATAGTGCCTACCTTAACCACCAGCCAAAACACCTAAATGCTCTTCAACAGCAGGGCCACGAAGGGCAGCAGGGGCGTCTCACAGAGCTCTGGGCCCTGTACAGAAGGGGTCTCTTCCTTTTATGAGCCATATCTCTCACTTTTCGCCCCTGAGGGTGGTAAAATTATTTACCCACAGGAAACAGAAAATTACAATATTTGCATTGAGTTTAATAATACAGAAAACAACAGATAACGATTTATATTCATAAGAACACTCAGGGGCTAAAAAACCAGATTAAGAGAAAATATAACAAAATGCACACAAGATTATGTGAGATACAACAATCATGCGGGAGCGGCGGAACAAAGAGAATGTATGAGGACAGGGAGGAAGAAAAAGAGGAAAATCTAGATATTATAAATTGTAGCATAGAAAGGTCTACCAAAGTGGATCAGCCACTGGTGCTGAGTGTGTGTGTGTGTGTGTGTGTGTGTGTGTGTGTGTGAGAGAGAGAGAGAGAGAGAGAGAGAGAGAGAGAGAGA
>JAQMYG010000012.1:33277231-33291185 GCA_030014215.1 Clariallabes teugelsi
ACCATGTCCACCATCATCACAGGTGTAAATGCGTCCATGCCCAGAGTGTCCTACATCAAAGCCGTAGACATTTACCTTTGGGTCAGCTTCGTCTTCGTCTTCCTCTCTGTCCTTGAGTACGCGGCTGTCAACTACCTGACTACCGTGAAAGACGGGAAAGAACGCAAATACAGGGAAAAGGCCCGACATCAGGTATCATTTATATTTCTAAAGAATATTTCTACATCATGTATAAATAGTTAGGGAAATTATGTTAATTTTATTTATCAGCAGCCACAAACCATATCCTTTTATTTCAGACTAGATGTGCCCGTGACTTCGCGTGGAATTTAATTGCACACTCATAAGCGTGTTTTAAAAAATGTACAGTACAGCGACCATCTGTTGAATTTTAAGAAGAACTAATTATTTTTCCAAGGTCGATTGTTTTTATGATATATGGGTGTTTTACATTTAAATTTCAAAGCAGCATATCTTATCTCCCCAAAAGCCTATATGTTACCTCAGGCTCGGCCAAGTACACCTGTGAAAACCCCATTAAAATTCATTCAGTAGTTTTTATGTGATGCATGCACAAACAAACAAACAGTAAAAAGTTCTAAAAACCATCTTGACGTGTTCTATTACTCATCTTACATCCACGCGCTATTTTTCTGCAAATGTACAGACGCACCAACTTTACAGTTGTATTATATGTATAGATTAAAATCAACGTCCTTGTTATCCTCATGTCTAATCACTTAAATGAAATCTATTTTAGCAGTCTCTGCCGTGTACATGTGGCCTGCCTCATGGCAAAAGCATGATGGTGGATGGGACGTACAGTGAGGCAGACAGCAACAGCCTGGCCGGTTACAGCCGTGCACCCAACGGCCCTGAGGAGCTGAATGATAAACACGAGCGCATGGTGGTGCACCTCGCCGTCGACAACGACTCGACGGGCGGCAAGAAGAAAGGCCTGCGCGGCCGCATCATCCACAGCACTCACGCCATTGACACGTACTCGCGCATGATCTTTCCTGGAGCCTACATCTTTTTCAACCTCATCTACTGGTCCGTCTACTGGTGAACCCTCACAGCTGGGGAATACAGGTTTTTTTTTTTTCATTACAGTGCATTTTAATGGGAGCCTAAAGACAATGAGTCAGCTTTTAGATGGAAACGAATGACGCAAGAGTTGATTCGCTAAAAAATAAATAAATAAATAAATAAATAAATAAATAGATAAATAATGGCAAACTAGCAAGGACCTCAGCTAATCAGTCTGAACTCTCAAATACATGGATGTACTTTGAATAATGGAGGAGCAATCAGATGGAGGATGGACCTTCTTAAACTCTTGACATGGATGGCAATAGGATGTTTCATTGCTCACACACACACACACACACACACACACACACGCACATAAAGTCTGCTTAACATTCTAAAATCTCAGATTTCTCCACTGGATTTTTTTTTTTTTTTTTTTTAGAACGAATCAGTTACTTCATGATCTTTAACCTTCTCTTTAATTTAAATCAACAAACTTATACCACACACATGGTTGTAGAAGTTAGGACTCTATACTGTGAATTTTATGCTTAAATTTCAAGCACTTGTTTCTCAACTAGCAAACTACTCATTATTTAAATGGGAAACATTATATTTACCTCCATTCCACTATACCAGCATCTAATGTATAAGGTACGGCAGGTTCATAGATGGGTGTGAAGCAGCAGGATACTGGGGAACATTGTGAAAGAATAAGCGTACAATCGTGTAAGGACTAAAATACATTGGGGGCCATGAGGTTATGGGCAAACAGTCAATGACAGGGTGATGTTGAAGTTCATAAAGCAGCATGTCTTGTAGTATACTACAGCTGTTTTCCAGATGTTAAAATATCCTCATGTTTAATAAGTAAACGATAATTATTTCACTTAAGAAATCCCTAGAACTCAAACTGATCTGTGTTTTTTAAAAGTAATTATGAAAAATCGAAACATCATGCGCCTTGTGAGAGGTGTGGCTCTGCTGCTGGTGCTGTCTCTCATAAAGTGTCTGGATCTCTGTACATGGACAACATTCCTTCAACCCGACTGAAATCATTCCGATTAGAGACTCCAACTCAACTTAGAGTTAAGCAGTTGAGTTGGAATCTCTAATCGGAATAATTTCAGTCATATTGAAGAAATTCTGTCCATGTAAACGTAGCTAGTGGTTGGTGTGTGTATTCCAGAAATTGTTTATCGACTTGGATTTTCACTTACAACAGCCTGGAGCTTACAGTAGATGGTGAGAAATTATTTATTAATTTAAAAAGTGACAGTTCTCTGGGGGAAAATGCCTTCTTGATAAGAGAGCTTGCAGTTAAATAGCCAGGATGGTGGAGTTTGAGATACAGTGGTACCTCATATGGCATACGAATTTAATCTGTTCCAAGTTCTTAAGGCGAAATGTCATATTGTGAAACGCATTTCCCGTAGGAAATAATGCAATTGCGGATAATCCATTCAGCCACCTAAAAATATTACCAATATGACCAATTTCCAACACTATAATCATATTTTTATATATGAAAAACATTCAAGATATTTAGGAAAGACATGTAAATTAAGTAAAATATGAAATAAGTAGATATTAAACCTCACTTAACCTTAATTTATAATTCCTCTTGGCAATGGCTGCTTTAACAACTAAACTGAAAGCGGCTCCGTTTTCTTCTTGAACCGTCCTTGCTAACATTCTCGGTACTACGCCTTAACCAACTCTTGCACAAAATGAATAAAAAACAACACACGAAAAAATTAAAATAAAAACAAGTTTTGAACGGCTCCCAGACTTATGTGCAACTTAGCCGCCGTTCGATTGGGAAAATTTCAGCTCTTAAGATGAAAATTCATTAGCGAGGTGTTCGTATGCCGAGGTACCGCTGTATAAGAATTTCATCTTGGCGCCCCCTGGTGGATGAGTGTCCCTAAGCAACCGATTGTTTAAGCCGCTTATACTGTAGCTACAAATGGCATAACCATAATTTGAAAATTTTAACATTTATCGCTTAATTATCATTTAGAACATTAAGTGAGCTGATTCTAACCAGTTAAACCTTAATGTTTGAGAGACATTGCGAACGGATGTGTATTTCTTTAGTGTTTAGGTGCCGCCTCTTGGCTGGGTTTTCTCATGTACAGTAGGTGGCATTTTACTTGAAGAATATTTCTTCTTCATATTATTATTATTATTATTATTATTATTATTATTATTGTTATTATTATTTAGACATTGTTCAGCCTTCTGAATCATGCCTTTTGATTTGCTAAATTATTTTAGCGGAGTATATTATGGTGGTGAATTAAGGTTGTGCTTCTCAATACAGGGATCGTGAAGCATCGGCAGGGCATCTGTGATTTATTTATTCATTTATTTATTTATTTAATTTATTATTTTTTTATTGAGTTATGGTGGTGGAAAGCTCTACCCAAACTTATCAAAGTTATATTTAATACTGGGTTTTCACAGTTAACCTATTAGTGGGTTTAATCCAAACATCAATAAGTTACAAAGAAGTAAGCTGATAAGTAATGTTAGAGCACATTTGAATAGAAGGATTACGCACAGACGTGTAGGTTTTTGATGCACCTGGGTAGGTTGGTTATTACATTAGAAATATAGTTAGAGATAATGCTAAAAGAGATGCTTTAATTTGTTTTCTATTGAAAAGAGAGATACACTAGGTCAACTTTCATTATAATGTTATACACTGTATTATTTGTTCATTTTTCACTTATTTGGTTTGCACATGCACATACATAACACTGTTTAGTTATGTAATTTATATTTTGCTTAAATTCGTTATGGAAATTGACACACCACATCAAGTCAGGCATTAAGTCACATTTTGGGTGATTTGAGTTATTGAAATATTGAAATTGGAAACATATGGAAATATTGATGTTTGTTACTGTATTGTGTCCGGTTCTTGAGATATGGCTGAAATTTTTATAAATTTCACCTAATGCACGGTATGTCCATAGTGCAAACTAACCTTTGTGACTTAATACCCGACTTGATACAACAGGACACAAATAGGTTTCACTATCAACAGGGCAAACTTGAATTACATGAAGAGTTTTAAATAACATCCAACAAAACTAGCCTTTGGTTTGTCAGATATGTTTAAGTTAAATGGCCGTCCAAGTCTGAGTATGTGTAGGATCTCAGGTCCATCCAGGACAACAGAGCGGTTTTACCCCATCATGCAGCGAGCATGTTTTCTGCCTGGTTGGCCAGCGCGCTCACCATGATCACAGGCACAGCCGATCCTCAGATCACTGTCCAGTTCTGACTGCTGTACCCTTACTGCAAAAAGCTGAAATGAATGTATGCTTTTCTTTTTATTTCTAGATATTCCAAAAGGTTGCGTAACTACAGTGAAAGTGAAATGCATGAGATTGTGTTGTGAATATCTTTCCATGATGTTTCTGTAAGCATTTGTCTGTTTTGTTAGTTTTTTTTAAACAGCTGTTTAAATAAAAAATGTTACTTCTCTTTGGGTTGAAGTGACCAATATTTAGTTTTTTTGGACTGCAATTGATTTGATATATCCATTAAAAGGTGTACTTTTAATTATGAACAGAAAGGTATGCATTTATAAGCAGAAGCAATGATATGTTTAAAAAAAGCATTATATATGAAAGGTTTTCAGACATTATTTTTAAAATATACACCGTATGTATACAGTATGTGTAAAGGTTACAGAATAAATCAAATGCTGCATAAAAATCTCATAATTGCAAATTGCCTAATTATAAATGATTCTCGAAACATTCAAAAGTAAATGTTTAAATAACACAACTGACAAAAAAAAAGAAAATATTATATAGGAAAAATATGGATAAAAGTATGCAATGTTACAATGATCCCTATAGTCTTGCGATTTCAAAATCCTCCATAAATTTTTCAACAGGATTCAAGTCGGGCCATGCAAGGACTTCAAAAGTTATTTTGGGTTTTTTGTAGCACCTTCGATAAGGTTGGAAAAAGTACGAGTTCACAAGGCAGGTGTGGGAGTGTGATTTGATTTATTTGGGGTTACTTCCCACAAGACCTTACAGTATGGACTTTTTAAATGCAATATGAATGTTAAACCCAAACTAAACGCTTCCTCATCGGGGAAAGCAAATTATGTAAATGAGTAGGGACAATTGCATTTTAATGCTAAACTATTGATGATTATTTATTGGACATTTATAAGATGTGACTATACAAGGAGTCATTCAAGTCAATATGTATATTTTAATTGTGCAGAATAACAGTTATAAGAGAAAAAACTCCCTTTATTTCTCTATATAGTCTCCTGCTACACTAATGCACTTATTTCAGTGTGCTTGGACACCATCAAGGTAGAAAATTTCCTCTGTACTTCAGAGCCATGATCGGATTGCCGGCTTCATGTCTGAAACGCTGGCCTCCCAGGAACTCCTTAAATGACAAAAACATGTGGAAATGACTTTGAGCGAGGTCAGGACTGTACGGGGGATGTGGCAATAACTCCCACATCCCATCATCCACATTTATCCCATTCAAATGTTTACATCTCCGTACTATGCTTGAAGTCCTCTGTACTGGACATGTCAGTCAGTTTTACTCCTTCATTTACCAGAAATTTCATCATTAATTAATGGGAATGAATTCACGCTTCTCTGTCTTTCGACTTCAAAAGTCATTAATCAGAGCAGAGACAATAAATAAACTGACACATCTGGCAAAGTCTGTAAAAATGACCTTCGGCTAAAAGAGTTACATAAGATAATTTGACTGGAGACGTCACAACAGGGGCCGTTGCTCTGGTTCATGTTCAGAGTCACTAAATTTAGGGGATCCAGGCAGCACAGTGGCTTTGTTGTTACCAGGGTTGTGGGTTCGAATCTCGCATCTGTTTTTGTGTGTGTGTGTGTGTGTGTGTGTGTGTGTGTGTGTGTTCTCCCTGTGCTTAGTGGGTTTTCTCCAGGTTCTCGGGTTTCCTCTCACATTGACATTTCCAAGTTGCCCGCAGTGTAAGGTTGTACCCCACCATGAGCCCTGGGTTTCATGGGATAATAGGTTCCAGACCCTACACATACTGTATAAGAAGCTAATGGATGGATGGAAAATTGTGGCTCTGCTCCAGTATACTGTATTTCAAGGTTCTCGGTTGTCAGGTTACTGTCTATGTGTATAACTACTGTACAAGCCGCAACACGGTGTCACACTGGATAAATCTCCCTTTTTATAACCTTATTAGAATTCTGAGACTTTAATTCCAAAATTGAACAAAAACTTACTGTCAGAGCCTCGACCTTCTCTTGACATTTCTTTCTCAGAAATGCCAGAGAACTGAGATGTTTCTTATTTGATGAGATTTCCTAAATCCTCCGAGGATCTTGCTTTCTCAGACAGGGATCTTATGCATGTGTGTAAGCCAGTAATCCATGTTGGAGACTGCATTCTGAGCAGAGTTAATCCCTCATACAAACAAATATTATATTCAAGGAGTCTTCCAGGTTGCTTGTATTCAGAATTGGAATCGTCTCTTGACAGCTAGAGGTAGCATCGTCTGGAGAATCCTAAATCAGTGGGAGGAGGACACAAAAATGCTTGCAGGAGTAAGAGGGGGAAAAAATCACACTTTCTGATGATCTGAGGATGACAGTTTGAGCTTTCACACACTTTCTAAAAAAAAAAAAAAATTATTAAAAAAACAAACAAACATTGTGGCACTACATTGAATATTGCATTATGGTGTTAGCACTAGAATATTCAGTAAATCAATAAGTCTTTTTTAGCACAGTATATACACTAAGCAGCCTTAACATTAATAAGTAATAATTAATATAAGTAATAAAAGCCTAATATTACTTTAAGTAGTTCCCGCTTTGCCACCAGAAAAGTAATGACCCGTGTCAGTCCAACTGCAGGTCTTGTGGGATGTTCCTGGAGGTCTGCAGTGGTCAGGACGTACTAAAAGTGATCCAAGGAAGGAAAACTGGTAAACTGGCGACGGGGTCGTAGGTGGCCAAGGCACACTGATGCACATGGGGAGTGAAGGCTGGTGCGTGTTGTCCGATCCAATAGAAGCGCTAGTGTAACTCAAATTAATAAAAAGGTTAATGCTGGTGCCAATAGAAAGGTGTCAGAATACAATGTCAAGCAGGTGGTTATAATGTTATGGCTTGGTTTGGTTTATGGTGTTTAAAACGAACATTATTTGTGAGCCTTAGTCCTTTTGTCCACATCGTAAGGCAATACACTTCCCCAAAAAATGGATGACCTGGAGACTGTAGAACTATACCAATGGGTTTTTTTAAACGAGAAGAAATTTTGATTAACTTACTTATTTCCAGAGACATCTGGGCCATTTTTTTTTTTTTTTTTAACGAAAAATACAAATTTTATGACTGCCCCTAGTATATAAATTAACAACAAAAAAAAAAACTAAACAAAACAATATATATATTGTATTATACTGTATATATATATATATATATGTTGTTGGTCCTTTGGCTGCTCCCAGCAAGGGGTCGCCATGGCGGACACATACTGTACAAGCTTGGCACAGGTTTTACGCCGGATGCTCTTCCTGATGCAACCTTCCCATTTTATCCAGACTTGGGACCGGCACTGCATACAATGTCTGGGGTTTGGGCACTGGCTGTGAATCGATCCCAGGTGAAACACCTACCACTGAGCCATATATGTATAGTTCCAAATTGATGTCTCATCTCTTTATAATCTTGATCAAAATTGGTACTAAAATTGCTTAGTCATTAATTAGTCACTGATATACAGTATAATCATTAATTATGATCATATAATATAATTATATATAATAATTAAGTAATATGATCATTATTAGTCATTGATCAATAAATAGGATTATAAAAAGATGAAAAATCTATTTTGAATTTGACATAGTAAGAATAAACTTTTATCTAAAAAAAAAAACTCTTTTATCTCTAAAAGTTTTTTTTAAACCCCTTTTTTATTCTAAATCATGCTGTCATTTCTCAAACATACCCCTTTTTTTTGGCATAATGCTAAATCTCTGCAGCCTCTGTAGTCTCATCCTCCTTAAAATTCAATTAGCACCAGCACATGCTTTAAAGTTCTGACCAGAATTCTCTGCATCCGTCTCTCTAATAGCAGAACCGTTCAGCTAATTACAGCCTACCTAACTTGAGCTATGTGGGCACATAATCCAAAATGATGCTCTCTGATGAGGGGTTTTCTTTCTCCTTCTTAGCTCGATAAATGTGACACCTCATTATTTCACTATAAATTGGCAGGAGACTAAAGGAAACTATGTGACTGGATTTATTAACTATTGCAAAGAGAAAATGTATATATATATTTTTTTTTTATGTTGAGAAGCTGCTGAATTTTAAAATTGGATTGTCAGAAGGTTTTGATTAATTTTCTAGAACGGAAGTTCTGCCTGCGAGGCAAATCTCAGGTTTATACATTAATGCACTTTTTCTAATAATAACAACACATGAACAGTCTCAATAAAAATGTTTCATTATGTTAAAGCTTTCTGTAGGGAGATGTTTATTTTGCATTTATAGAAGGAGTCTCTGTACCGCAGGAGCTAACTGATATAATGTAAGTGAAAGATGTTTTACAAATTTTCCACAACATTAAAAGTAATTTTACTGGGGAATTGGGAAGTTGGGGCTCATAGGTGGTACTGTACACTCATTTTCCTGGGAGAAACGGTGAAAACAGCCCATTTGTCCCCAACACGGGTCCTAAGATAGTTTTGAGTCCAGTGAGTGTGTGAGTGTGTGACTGGGTTAAGCCACACCACCACCACTCACACACACACACTCACACTCACACACAGGTACTGTAACATGATCCCTTGTGGTGACTTCAATAGGGAAGTCGGTGCTTTGATTCTGAGCCAGGTATCTTGGGGGAACGTTGGTCCTAGAGGATTGCTTTTCGGATTACTTGAGAGAGGAGACCTGGCTGAGTGTTGCAACGATGTACCATTTGTGCAAACCTGAGTGCGATTCTACACTTTATTAAAATCTGTACTTAATGAACAATTTTTTTTTTTTGCTGACTCATCGTCTGTATACTGTAAAAAAAAAAAAACGTTCGTTTTAAGTGGAAAAAGCCTGACATTTATTTTTGATTGCCAGGATTTAATTGTAATTCAAATTGTTGACATTTTCAAGCCATTCAACACAATGTGTCACATCTTCCGATCAGACCAAAAGCGAGTATGCTAAGGTAGTGGGAGCAAAGGGGTTTGGTGCACGTCCCGGACAGTCATCACAACTTGCAAATGGTTTGTTTCCAAGGTCAACTTTCCCATGTTATGTTACAGTATATCATTTTCATGGAGGTGTGTGGAAAATTGAGGGAGGAAATGTCCTCTAGTTCAAATCAGAACAATGGGAATTTGGGGAAAAATTTGGGGAAAACCATCAGTCTATTTCCTGGGGAGAAAAAAAGAGTGTATGACCAGTTCAACATGCAATAAAAGTTTTTGGGCAAAACAAATGCAATAATAAAAAAGTAGAGTCTTTCAGCACTTATTAACCTTACGTTGGATAAAAAGTGTCACATTTAGATTTTTATTTGTATAAAGCTTTTAACAATGGAAATTGTCACAAAGCACTTTTATAAAAATGTAGAAATTCTGAATAAAAAACAAAGATTTATAAATGTATCCCATTTAAGAGGTAAATTTGTAACCTTTCAGGATTTTTCAATCCTGAATTTTTTTTTGGTTTGTTTGTTTGTTTGTTTTTTACTTTGTAATAGTGTCAACTGAAATAATGTTATATTTATGTTTGTTTAAGATAATTCATAAAACAGTAAAAACAACATGATCTCTGTACAATATCAGCTGGGTTTTCTTTGCATGGCAAATTACAGTTTTAAACAAGCGTTAAAACAAGCAAAGAGATTATATCGTACTTAATTAAAGACATCTTGTTTTGTTAGTATGGTTTAAAAATCAGGGAAGCATCTATATCTACTGTAACAGTAATCCAAATCTCTCTCTCTCTCTCTCTCTCTCTCTTTGTAGATTATCTCCGTGACCATCTTAAACAAAGCTCTTATTAATCAAACCAATTCTTCTGTGATTGCTAAAGACAGCTGATAACAAACCAATCTCGAGCAGTGCTTTATGATCTTGCCTTTGTGCATTAGCTATATGAATAGATGTTTGAACTCTGAGCCCTGTTCAATCAGTCAGCTGACAGCTGCTTAGCACAGATTAAGCACTAATGAAGTGATACAAACGGGGGAAGATAAAGGGTTATGTAATGCATGGAGACTGGCTCAGCATCGAACGCTACCCACCAAATCCAGATTAATTCTGTGTAGGGAGAGCAAGACAGATGGGGGTGTTTAAAAGCAGGAGAAAGAATAAGGGCAGAATAATATTTCTGATTCTTTTTTTTTTATCTTGGATATGGATGTAATTTTGTTCAAAGCCTGGACCCAGACCTGAGGCACAAACTATGTTTGGTTCATCACTAATGGAAAAGCAAGGTCTAGAACAGAAAAAAAAAAAAAAATTGTTGGATGAAAATGTTGCAATGCCAAAAATGACAGTAGAGGTTAGAAGGCATTGGCGTGACTCATGTGAAAAGAATTTAAAGCCAATAACCACTGTTAATTATATAGTCCTCTGCTGAATGGGAGGTGATTTATGCAATAAAAACATAACCCATAGAACATTCCGTATTGAAAATGTCTTGTAAATAAAAGATCTCAGACTTGGGGGTGGAATTAGTTTCTAGGACAGAAATATATAAGCTGAAATCATAATGAAATGGCTCTCATTTTCAGTCCAGTCCCTGTACCTGACAGATGATCAGACTGGCGATTAGTATACTGTGATGCTGAGATGCTGAGGGGTTGGAACAGATGAGAGGGGAAATGAGGTTGCTGCTCAGATTGTTATATAAACAACCAGCCTGTCGCAGTTAAACATTTGTTCTCATTTCTTTAATCAGCAAAACTAAATGTAATAATATAATTGCAAATCAACGATGATTGGGTCCAAGCACCTGCGCCATCGCTATTCGGGGGCACCAGAATAACGGTGGGCACAGTGGGCACTTGGATTGTGAGCGTGTCATAGGCGTTCTCACTGATTGTAAAAGTAGGCAGTGTCGTCAGCAGCTTTTATATAACTCAGAAGGTTATTAGCCACTTTTTGCCGTATGTTAAAGACTTCGCCACATCTGAGCCGTTTAATAAATTAAAAATCCCTTCACAATTTTTTCATATTGGTGGTGATCATATAAATCAATAAAAATCATATTCCATTGGGTGTGTTTTGCAAACAACCCAAAATAATTGACTTTCTGTTGAGTAGAGCCCATGACATGCACAGCGAAAGAATGCAGCGAGATCTCCTGTGAAGTCCCTGAGCCACGACCAGCCACTCAGAGCACTCATGGCAGCAGATTCCAACCTGTGTGCAGATTATCATGACTTCTTGAGCATGTTAAGACCTCCATAGAGCCTCAGATGCTGGAAATAACATCCTTAAAGGAACAATAAGTCCCTTCACATCAGCACGATCAAAGCATCAGCACTATTAGAGCCCTGATAAAGACATATGGATGACTTATAGTACTGTCCAATACTGTACTGTGAGTACACCATACTCTATAATAACTGCCAGTGCAGAAACACTTTGGAACAAACTGTGCCTTTAAGACATTAGCAAACAACCACTGTAGCTAGGAGTGTTTAAGTAGCCTAGACATACAAGTAGGGATCATTGATTAAGAATTTAACCGATTCTGTAGTTCACATACAGTATCTATTACCTTGTACACCACATGCAGTCACACTCGCTATTCAGGCAGCGTGCAGTATTGGACATAGTATTTTCTGCAGTCTTGTTTTTGAAGAAAGACAGAGAGAAAATAGTTTTTTTTTTACATCCTTATTGGTTATTTATTCTATTTGTTTCAACGTACAGTACAATTTGGACTTTATTAGATTGTCTCACTTACCTAATTTGTTAGAATTGTTCTAACAAAAAACATGCTTGTTATCATGAATTACTAATGATGAATTGTTAATTAACTTTCAAGTGTTCAACTATCAGGTATGGACAATATGTGAAATATTGTATGCAACCCTACTTACTACTAATACTACAACAACTACAACTACAACAACAACAACAACTACAACAACAACAACAACAACAACAACAATAATAATAATAAGAATAAGAATAATTAGAATAAGAATAAGAATAATTAGAATATGTGGGTTCTGTGATGTTTACCCAGTGGTGTTTGGTTTTGGAAAAGTGGTGAAATTTATAACCCATCATTATCAAGTCGTTAATTATTAGGTTAATGTTTATTAGTTTAATTTTAATCGAGAGCTTCCCAACAGAAAAATAAGTTTGCACACACAGAAAGGATTGTCAAATAAAGAAAAAGTTTTTTTTTTTTTTAATCCCGAATATTATTATGAATTGTAGAATGTATGCTAAGTCTTTGATTTTTTTTTTTTTTTCTTCAAAATTAAAGACATCTCTGTCTGCAAGACATTTCCGAAACCAATGGGGTAAATGAATAATAAAGTTAAAATACTACAGGTTTCCAGATGTTTTTGTTTGGAGTGTTTGCTTGTCAGTCAAATGGTGCCATCTAATGGACCACTGAAGCTTGAAGTGAAACCACACATGAAAAAAATTATGTATTTATATTAACTGTAAATTTGTTAAACAGTTTTTAAGAAATATTTTAGCCCTGCATAAAAAATTTTTAATTGAGTAACAATACATACATATACGCTACAGTATATGTGCAAAAGTTTGTGGTAGCATTAGCGAGATCAGCCACTGGTGTTCAGGTCAGTGAGGAGGCTCCATTCCTACTGTAGGTGATGTCACAGGTGTTCAGTGAGGTCGAGCTCAAAATTTGGGGAAGATCCATAAATATATATGATATTCAGGTGTGTACAGGTATGGACATGATGTGCTATGTGTACAGTACTCTCATTACAATCTATAAGTACAGGATTCACTGTATGTATAATTATCATAGGTTGAATGTTATCTCATTGAAAAAGAGCAGTTTCCTGACAAATCTCTATACTTCAAGCACTAAATTCCTTATTCATCAGCGTGAATCCCTGAAATAGTGGAGACTGGGGAGAAATGTACATCTGTCTTGATCAGGTGAAACCCGGGAGAAAACCCATGCAGTCACAGGAAGGACAGTGATACAGTAGTAATACAGTGATAATAATCAAGCTCAGGATTTAACTGAAGACACCGTACCAGTGATTCATCAGTACAACCTGCATTCCATTACAATGACAATTAGTTGAAGCAGATTTTTTTTTTTTTTTTTAATACAATGTATATACAGACAAATGAAAGATCAGTTTTGGAAACTCCACTCCACTCTGAATGTTACAGGGTTGGTGCTGAATGCCCAAAGAGCACAACAAATAATTTATGTCTAGCCTCAGGTATAACACAAACCAAGTTCAGGCTGAGTGGCCAAGAAAGAAACCGTAGAATGATTTTACAGACTGCTGTACAGAATGCATTTCCTCAGGATTTACACTCTGGTCATCATGTAGACAGATAAAGCATTGATTTGTTTTTTTAAAGTGCAGGAGATCACTAGTGCAGCACTCCTGGGTCACTCCTGCAAGGCAATAAGACAAACAATTTACGTAAATACGATAATATAACCTGATGATGAATAAAACATCTACATTAACAACAGGCCACAGAAAACATCTTCCAAGGGCAAATAAGGTAATACAAAAATTTATTGAGTTTTTAAAAAAAATACATACAGTCATTCTCCCCTTAGCACCGGCTACATCCCTAAACATTTTAAACTACACTGAAAAAAATAACCCATTGGATGAACTCAATTAAATTGTGGGCAGGATTTCCATCCAATAAATATATATAGCT
>JAQMYG010000012.1:33315903-33327473 GCA_030014215.1 Clariallabes teugelsi
GAAGTGAAACAAACACCGTATGTATGACATCCACTAAGTCTCTCACAATATCCCTAACTTATTGTGAGTAGTGTATACAGTATATATATTTATAGCTTGTGGCACGTTGGCTTAGTGGTTAGCACTGTCGCCTTGCACCTCCAGGTTTGATTGCCACCTCAGGGTCTGTGTGCATGGAGTTTATATGTTCTTCCTGTGCTTGGTGGGTTTCCTTCAGGTTCTCCAGTTTCCCTCCACAGTTCAGTGACATGCAGATTAAGCTAATTGGTTTTCCTAAATTGTGTGTGTGTATACTGTATGATTGGTACCCCATCTTATGCCTTAAGTCTCCTGGGATAGGCACCAGGTTCGCCGAGCCTCTGTACGGAGGATAAAGTGGTATACACAATAGTCAAATAGTAAGAAGCATCCATCACACACTATATGGACAAAAGTATTTGGCCAAACCTGCATTTACATTGTATCTACATACATATATACAATATGGAGTTGGTCCCCTTTTATAGCTATAACAGCTTCTACACTCTTCTTGGAAGGCTGTAGACAAGATTTTTGAGTGTTTCTGTGGGAATTCGTGGCCTTTCATTCTGTAGAGCATTTATGAGGTCAGACGCTGATGTTGGACGAGAACGTCTGGATTGCAATCTCCGTTCCAGTTCATCATCCCAAAGGTGCTCGATGGGGTTGAGGTCAGGGTTCCGCGCGATGTTGTGTTTCACTCCTTTAGTGAGGTGCAGATAAAGGCTCAGGACACGCGCATACTGTAACTTATCCAACAAATAAATTTTACTCTCAGTTACTTAAGCACAGAACATGAGCACATTTTAGCTTAACATTAGCATGTCTGAAGCTGTGGACCAGCATGCTTAGATCCAACTGCCTGATATATGAACCAATAGCACTGAAGCATACATTTATTCAGTCATGTGACTGTTTACTGATGTAGAACACTACAACTAACATGTCAGATATTACACTCAGGATAATAAATGTTCCTAATAAAGTGCACATGCCCAGATCAGGTCAGATATTTAATTATTTTAGTGAAACCTTGCTATTGTATTATCTTTAATTAGAGATGCTAGCATGTGCACTGTGAGTCTGTGTGTAGTGCGCTCCCCTCTCCACTGGGTGGCGGTAAAGCGCGACGTCATCGTCCAGCTCCCCAAGAGAAGAAGGAGGAAACGGTGTTTTGTTAGCAGTGATGGCGTCGTACTGGAGGATGCTGGTGTTGATGATCTCTTCGGTGTTGCTGTGTGTTTCGGCGGAGACGCGACAGTTCGGCACGGTGAGTGTTTAATCACACACGGGGGTGCGAAACGCTGCGCGAGACGAACACGGTGTTTAAATCCGTTAGCGACCGTTGCTAGCAGGTGACTAGCCTCACGGGCTGACCTGCTCCAACGGTTATGTGGCGATTACATCATATATGTGTCGCTTTATTTGCTTGTTGCACGACAGGGAATTTTAAATAAATGATTATTTGTACTTGTCATCGATCTAGAAATATATTTACTTATAGATTATGTTTTGTTTTTATCCCTCACCCGTATTTGGACAAGTCCCGCCCCCTCTGCATTATGATTGGCTGCTTGTTCGGTCAATGGAATGGGCGTTGACGAGCGATACGCAGCAGTAGCCAATCATAAAACAGGAGGCGGGGCTTGTGGAAAACGGATGGGAAAAATATTTCCTGATTTTCACAGTAATATACAGTAAATGCTGTTTCTATGCTGTTCTGTAATCTGACCCGAGCCGGACGGGTTAGTGGGGTTAAATCAGTAAGAATGGAGGCACTTCATGCAGCATTAGGGGATCATATTACATACTGGAAGTCAGTGGGAGGCAGATCAGGAGTCATGGAGCTGAAGATGGATATGGAAACCTACTGGGAATCACTTCATAGAATCGATTCTTGGTGTCGTGTCAGGATTCTTACTGGGAATCTTAAAAATCATACTGGGAGTCGAGTTAGGAGTCATACAGGGAGTCATATTAAGAATCATCCTGTGAGATTAAGAATCATTCTGGCTTCTAAGTGATACAACGGTAATCGAATCCCAGGTGATGCTGTAGCCTCCTGCAGTCGAGAACTGACAGAGAGAGAGAGAGAGAGCTGATTGGCCGAGCTCTCTCAGAGGGCAGCGGCGGGAGGCACTCAGCGCTCTCACATCAATCATGACTGATAAGCCAATCACAGGCGTCTGTGAGCTCACGCATGCGGAAGGAGCGGATAGCGCTGTCCTGATAGTCTCCGCCCTCCCTGGTCGGTTGTTGTATCCTTGATGGCGGAGTTTCCTGATGGTGGCTGGGACGTAATTAGGGAGGGGAAAAAAAGGCGTATTAGAAATTATTCTGCAAGTCACAATATTAAGAATTATTCCGCAAGTCATATCAAGATTCATACTGTGAGCCGTAATGTTAGGAATCGTCCTGCGAGTCATTTTTGAGAATCATTCATTAAATATCATCATTAATTGACCCTGATGTCAGTTGTAATAGTGGTTTGTATTGTTCGATTAAGACTGTCGACCTGTGTGCCAGAAGGGGAACCATTACAGGCAACATTCTCAGTAACACTGTGTACGAGTGTGTGTGTGTGTGTGTGTGTGTGTGTGTAATTCGTTGTGTGTATCAACAGGAAAACGTGATTAACGTGACTGCATTTAGTGAAAATGAGGAGTCGACCTACGACGTGCAGGTAACCAAACACACACCCACTACATCTTCACTGACGGTTTTAACCCCGCCCAACGTGTATTTTGATTGACTGCTTGACTCGTCACTATTGTTGAAGTTGTTTCATTATATTTCTTTATATCAGATCTTTTCTGTCACATCAAATATTGTTATTTGACTGTGTATGTTATAAATGTGTGTAATCACTTTCTCTCCTTTTTTGTCCCCCCCTCGGGTGATGTTATATATTATAATGTTATATATTAAGAATGATGGAAGCGGACAGCTACGAACCTGAGGGCTTTCTATTCCTCATCCTTTTCAGATAAGCTTGAACGTCAGCCTGGTGGACAATAAAACTACCGTCAACGGGGTTCCACTCAAGCCGTCCGAGGTGATGAGGATGCCCTGCCAGGCTTTGCTGTGTGAGTACACGTGTACACCTGATGGAATTAATAATGTTAGATCCTCTATTGCCACAGCGTGAGCGTTCCTAACACACTCTTCTGTTTCCACAGTGGACGATGGTAATGTGAGCCTGAGTGACGATGCCGGGATGTTGATCAGCAGCGTGCTGAGGCTTATGCTGGATCACTCGTACATGCAGAGCGAAGCAGGAGACGAAGTGCTGCTGCTGACTCTGGGTCAGGAGATGATCCAGCTGGGTGAAGAGAAGGTCTGATTTTTTTATTTATTTGTTTACCGTGAACTTTCTTCAAATGCAGTCGGTCAGCCCAGATGTCTGCCCTTTTCAGTCACAATATACAGATTTCATATTATGTGATTAGTATGAATTTGATGTTCCAGACTTACAACAGAATGTAGATATGAATGTAGCTCCGTTATAAATGACTTAAGAAAAAAAGGAAATAGAAAGATTATGGCTGGGATGAGCGATATTTTAGTAGAGCTGCAAATATAAAAAGAGACAACAACTGTTATTTTTGAGGTGTGAAGTTCATGGTCTGGAAATCATGGATGGGAAAGGAGACAGAGATTTAGTCAGGTTGATTGTTATGCGTTACATTGTATATATTCGTGTCAAAGGCGTACAAGACTCACTTTGTCAGACTTAAGAACAAATCTGACTTACGAACATGCTTCTGGACCGGAACTCATTCGTAAGTCGGGACGACCTGGACTGTTGATACAGTTTGATTTTCAAGCATTGTGGTGTCCACTGCTCCAGTCCAGTAGGTGGCAGTATTGCACCAGAAGCTTTTAAAGGAACTCTTGGTAGTGCTAATCTTACAAAATTTTATAAGTGATTTGATCGATTCCGAATCTAAAACGCAAACTTCGAACCAACAACAAAAACAAAAAATCTATTTACTGTGACGGCTCTACTTGTTAGGCTCGCAGTTCTGAGCATATTTGCTTTAGACAGGAAACAGGCAACTTGCTAACGAAACCACTTTTGAAAAATCTGATATATTAACCTTCGCATGAAATGTTAATTAGTTATAGTCGTTGGTGAGGACTAAAACACTCAGGGGTGTGCATTAGAGGAAATATAATCAACTGTCATTCTCCCTAATTGTGCAGGTCTGGCAGCCCGACGTATGGGAAGTGAAAATGCTCCTGAACCAGACCTCCTCCGAGGTCACCCAGGAACACAACATCTACCCAGCGAGATCCAGCAAGATCGTCGCCATGCCGCGAGAAAACGACATCATCATGACCGAAGAGTACATCGCCAAAACAGGCTGGTCTTCCCTCTGATCTCATCTGATTAAACGCCTCTTTAACCCTGTACATGTAACACGTCGCTAACGATCACTGCTCCTCCTCCTCCTCCTCCTCCGTAGTTGAGGACCCGGTACTTCACACGACCAGCCACTACCCGCTGAGGCAGGCGGAAACCACGCAGGAGGAGACCGCCGCTCCGGGGAAGCTTCCGGAGACGCCGCTGCGCATGGAACCCAACATGATGTACGAGGACGCACCCGAGGACAACGTCAATACCGACGACCTGCTCTCGGACGTCCCTCTCCGCCCGTTGCCCTCGTCTTATAATGTGAGGAAAGAACTCGTAACATCACATTTGTTTATCTGAAGAAGAAGATTTTGATTCTCCCATCTCAAACAAACATGAAGGAGAAATCGAGTGAATATAAAGATCTTCAGGAGATCAAAATTAAATCAGGTTGATTAGCTGATTCAGTCTTTGCATTTGGAGCAGGGGAAAAGTGGGTGTGGCGCATGAATCAAACCGCAGCCATTCTGATGTCCATGTTTGTTTTTTGTTTTTTTTTGTTCATTTATTTGTTTTGCAAATTCCTGAAATGAACGTGAGTGATTTGCGCGTTCTCTCCGACTCTGTGCAGGTGGTGTGTCGGTGGGTGGAGGAGCTCAGGGACCGGCTGAGGCGCTTCTGCTCCGAGTCTCTGCCTCTGTTCTTCCTCATCATGTGGGTGGTGGTCGTCGGCGTCGTCGGCTCTGCGGTCATCATCAAGATCCTCGACCTCTTGTTTCCTACGTGTGAACACAAGTACGACTTCTTTATGTGACACACACACACACACACACTGCATGATACTGCATGATTCTTATTGAGTGTTATGAAGAGAAGTTTCTACAGTTCGATTTTTATTTTTTTTTTTTGGGTGTCAAATCTTAAGATTTCATTCAGTTACATTTATTTTTCGTTACAACACACAACACACTCCCGGAACCGCTCCTTCACACTCCATCAGGGAGGAAAAACTCCATAGATGTGATAACCTGGTCATTCAGTACATTCAGGTGGTCAGCTGACAGCAGCTAAGTCTAGACCTGAGCAACTGAAGCAACACCATCACAGTATCAGTTCCCTCTCAGCTCAGGTTCATAAAAATAAAGCATGACTCAGCATTTTATTATTTTTTTTATAGTTCATGATGTAGAGTTCTATATCATGGTTATATCTGGGTTTTCAATTTAAAAGTAGACCAGAGTCACTCTTTTTCCGTACATTCAGGTGGTCAGCTGACTTTGTTTTATTGCCATATAACGTTGCTGAGTCTAGACCTGACCAACTGAAGCGATCTCAGATCATAACCCCGCCTCCAGAGGCTTGTACAGTGGACACTATGCATGAATGAACTACTACACTTTTAGTCAGACAGTGTAACATATAAGACGCAATAAATTTATGCATTCAAAAGTCAAAATAACGATTGTTGTTGTTTTTGTGTCAGGGGTTTTTTCCACCTGAACCCTGAGACCTTGATGCCGGAGGAGGAGAAGCAGAGTCTGATCGAGAACGTGGAGCTGGAGGTGGAAGAGCCAGAGAAGAGCCCTGAAAAGGGAGAGCTGTACTGATTTTTGTCCCCCTTTTTTTTTGTCCCCTCCTATCCCTCGTTACCTGCTTTTGTGGTTTCTGTGAGTGTTTCCCTTTTCCGAATGTAGCACACTTTACGAGTCTCGGATCGATTTCTTTATCCTAAAGAGTGAGCGATGTTTCTGTTTCACTGAGGCTTTATCCCGATTTAATATTCACTATTTGCGATTTGTTTTGTTTGGGTTTTTCCCAAGTTGTTGCTGTCGCATCGTGTGTCTATGGGGAAAAGAAAAAAAAAATCCTGTTGTGTATGATGATATATGATATTTATGCACTTAAGTCACATTAAGATGTGAACGTGGAATGAGACGTGATAAAAGTTTCGGGACCAAGCCGTGTGGTATACGAGGTCGGTGTTTATAATCGGTGTATAGAGCTGAAGCGGAGGACGGTCAGAAACATTTCCAAGAAGAAGACAGAATGAAGTTTGGAAATGAGGGGGGAAAAAAACAAGCCACATTTTAGTGCACCTTTTGCGAAACTGGAGATTGTTTCACGGTCCCCCCCCCCCCCCCCCCCAGTTCCACCCCAGTTCCACCCCTGTGGACGTTATACGATTGTGGTTTAATGTTCGTTGTAAAAATCGACCCACGTCGGCATGCACCTGCTCTCAGACCACAACCAATCACGTTGTGATTAAGCACAGCTGAATATGAAATGTTTTTTTGCTTTTGATTTAATCTCGTCACGAGCATGTGATCTGAAACGGTGAACAGTGCTTACGCTACGTTTTTATTTCATTCTGTATTTCAAGCCATGTTTTTCTTCAGATTTATTAAACTGTTTAAATATATCTCGCATCACTGGCGACGAGGGTGAAACACAGACCATGATCAGTCATGGTCTAATTCTCAAATCTGATTGGTCCTGAAGTGTTGATTAATTTTTCTGTTGGTAAGTTTGACAGCAGCACTGAAAAATTCAATTATATCTCTGTGAAATGAGTCTGCCTTTGAGAGAGAAAGAGAGGAGTGACGTTTGTGTATAAAGATGTAAAATCATTACTGTAGAAATAAAACGGGCTGTTAGTGGAAAATAATCAACTTCAAAGCAGTCACATGGTGTTTCATTCTATACTTGTACATCAAGAACAGCTTTCATCTCTACTCACACTCCTGATCCACACACTGTAGCTATTAATGTACACCACATGTTTGAGGGTAATGACAGTGTAGTTATTCGCATCTTTCACCCCATCACGATAAAACGTAAAGGAGCACGAACGCATGCTTGGACACACACTGAGTTTTCACAGACTTTATTATCTTCATAAAAACAAACTTTGTCAGCTAAAGGATAGACATACAGGTCTTTCAGAGTGAGGTCACTGTTATATATTTAAAAAAAAAAGTGTGGGTCACATGTTCAGTAGCTAGAAAGGACAAAAAAAGGGCCACTGATTTGTTGTGGTGTAATTGAAATTCACTTTGAATTTCAATTGATTGAAAAAGGCACCTTGTCAGCGTAAAATGTCAACAAAAAAAAAAACAAGCAGAAAGAAAAAAAAATGTTCTTGTGCATTATAAAAGTATTTGGTATGTAAAGACGATGACAATAAAATCGCACAGACTGACTTTAACCTGGTCGTTGGTGTATTAAGTGCTGAAACACGTCTATTAATTTATTTATAAGACTATCGCTTTACTACACTGTATCAGATCGTCTCCTGTGCTACATGATCCTCTCAGATCACTAATAGAGAACCCTCGCTGAGTGACCCGACTGTTTTACCACCAGAGGTGCTGAAATAATTTTAAAAAGTGCCATTTTCCAAAGCTTTTTGTTCCCCCAAAATACACACAATATAAATCTAGCTAGTTTCTTCAGGTGCAGGAATTGGCTCCACCCGGTCCCGCCCACCAGATGACGGTTTGACGATTTCACTGCAGTTAAAGCAGAAGACTCTAAAACGTACAAACTGCCCCCCCCCCCCCCTTTTAAGCCCTTGAGGTAAGATGACGGCGTTGGAGCGGGTCAACAGGAGCCGAACTCGGCGATCCACTTCTCGTATTTCTCCAGGTCAGCGGCGGAGACAGATTTGGACACTTTCTTCAGCGCCGTCTGGAAATCCTCCATGGTCGTGGGCATGTGCATTTCGTCTTTGGAAATGTTACGGATCTCCTCCGGGGTCAGGCCCTCGATTCGTCGCCTCATGGCCATCAGAGAAGCGTCTCTGCAACAGATAGTGATGGAGATAGACAAGACACGAGAGAAATTATATGAATTAAATAGTTTTAAAACAACACTTGAGGTGCTCCCGGAACGGAACGTGTTCGTAAGTTGGATACGTTCACAAGTCTGACAAAGCGAGTCTTGTACACCTTTGACACAAATATACAATGCAAAGCATAAAAAATGACATATGTTACATGGTGTAAGAGAAATCCGTAACTCAAATGTTCGTAAGTCGGGGACTACCTGTTCCAGACCAAAAAAAAAAAAATTAATCACTATACTTGTGCAAGTGTCCGTGTATCGTGAAAAAGAACAGTCGGGTCAGAATTCATGCAGATTTTGCCAAAATTTTTTTTTTTTTTCATTCAGTGTCGGAAGGCCACAGCAGCGACTTTTCAGTTAAAGGATGATGAAACCGGTCATCTAAGTGATATTTAGGAGAATATAACTGAATGGAGTCGGCTGAAGTTCAGTCGTACCTGCAGACGTTGGTGATGTCAGCACCTGAATATCCCTCCATGTGCTCGGCGATCGTCTCCAGATCCACATCATTGGCCAGCTCCAGTTCCTTCAGGTTTATCTTCAGCAGCTCGGCCCGGCCCTGAGCTTTAGGTAAAAAAAAAAAAAACCTCGCACAGGTCAATCGGATTCCACAGTTTATCAGCTGCTCATGTGATGTTACTATAAACGTGTTGTTGTGCCAGATGTTTTTGACGGACCTGTAGGCAGCGGTATGTAGATCCTTTTCTCTAGTCGGCGTCTCAGGGCTTCGTCGATGTCCCAGGGGAAATTAGTGGCTGCCAGGACCATCACCATTTTAGACAGGTCGTTTTCAGATGGTCCTCCCACACCTTACGGGGACAAGATATAATTTCTCAAAAATAACATTACATCATCTACATAAATAAAAGAAGGGATGAGTGTGTATATTGGTCAGAACTCAATTCAAAGCTCTTGCAATGATATCTTTATGTTTCATACATCGGAGGACCTGAAACCAGTCTGAGAAGATTTTCTGTCTGTCCAAGCAGATCCGGTCACAGCATCACGCAAAACTGGCTGAATGGAATATACTGAAACTTTGCCAGTCCTTTGATATTTGGCTGAAGTTAAACCGGTCATAAATGAAATCAAAATGTTGAGTAAAAATTAAGTTACGAACAGTTTCGTGACAGATTACGTCACAGCATCAAGTGCTTTTTGGGACAAAATTGGCACTTTTTCCCCACAAGGTGGGCGTGGCTATAAGCGTCACTCGACAGCCAATCAATTCAGCGCTTTTTCCCTCGAGGTGGGCGTGGATTTATAAGCATCACTCGACAGAGCCAATCAATTCAGTGCTTTTCCCCTAGAGGTGGGCGTTGTTAAAGGCGTCACTCAACTTGATTGGCTCTGTCAATTCAGCACTTTTTCCCTCGAGGTGGGCGTGGCTATATGCATCACTCAAGAATCAATCAAGCGCTTTTTCCCCTCAAGGTGGACGTGGCTACATGCGTCACTCAACAGAGCCAATCAATGATAGTTTACCGTGTATGCACAGAGAAGAGACACAGAAATTACCGTAATGCACCAACAAGCCGGCAAAAAACCTCAACACACACACGCACACACATACGACAGTGATGGCTTACTCAAAAAACAAATAAATAAATAAAAAAGGTACGTACACTATGAAAACTGAACCTTGTGCCATAAATGAAATAAAAATGTTGAGTAGAAGAGAAGTTATGAGCAGTTAAGTGTCGGATGCTGATCAGCTTATTTTTAAAGATTGATACAGACCACAGTTGTTTTTTAAATGTTATATGTATAAGAATGTATGTTAAAATGAAGAGAGAAAAAATATAAAGTCACTATAGCAAATAAAACGTCTTGAAATGATTGAACACAGTCAAGGCTGATCCTGTGCACATGCCCATCTTCGGCAGATGCGATGAATATTAATGAGTATGCAAATGAAACGGTCATGTGACTGGGTGTCAAAAACAAACAAGATGTCAAAAACCCAAAGGAGTTTTTTTTTCTTTTATTGTGAGTTGGCCCTGTGTCCGCCATGATGGTTGTTTTAAAGAAAATTATAATGAGGTCTCAGGTCACGTGATCTCAGTGCCACGGAAGGGAGGTTGGGCCTAATTAGCATAAGACGGCACAAAACAATTTTCACAAGTAATTTTTTTTATAGATAGCTGTGCAAAAACGATAACTGCATCACTCGTCATTGATATAAATATTCTTCTTATTCATTGTTAACTTATATAGTCTGAATCAATCTACACACCTTTTTAACTATTTCTACAAACTTTTTACTCTCAAAACAAATAAATAAATAAATAAATAATAATCTGGGCTTTTTTGTTCCCGATCCCACAAGCGTACCGTCCATTTGCACCAGGAGTTCTGCTTTGACTCGTCTGCTGGCTTCGTGCTCTTCGGAGGTTCCCCTGCGGCTGCACATGGAGTCGATCTCGTCGATGAAGATGGTCGTCGGAGCGTAGAACCTTGCCTGCACACCCACAGCAAACACACGGGGAGTCATGCTTCAGGAGGGAACGGAACCAGGTCGAATCAAACCGTGTGATGATGATGCTGATGATGAAGGTGGACTCACCATTTCGAACAGCAGGCGCACGAGTTTCTCTGACTCTCCTCTGTATTTGGAGGTGAGAGTCGAGGAGGAGACGTTGAAGAAGGTGGTCCGGCATTCTGTCGCTACAGCTTTCGCCAGGAGAGTCTTGCCCGTCCCCGGGGGGCCGACCATCAGCACGCCCTGCGGTAAACAAAAACAAAAACTAAACATAAAGGTTTCTTTTTTTCTTTAAACTTCCTGTATGACCCCTAGATGGTGCTGCAAACAGTCTTTTTTTTTTCTTTCTTGTACACGGCTGTGTACCTTCCATGGTCGTCTGATCCCCTTAAAGAACTCGGGCATCCACATGGGCAGGACCACCGCCTCCTTCAGGAGCTTCTTCGCTTCCTCCAGATCAGCGATGTCATCCCTGGGCAAAGCAGAGCTCAGGTCAACGACACGACACCGTCACATGCCGATCGTGTGTATGCAAAACACACAGCTTCCTCAAAATAACAACGGCTGAGCAAATCCTTCATTTAAACATTTACTGTAATATAGGGCTGTAGCTATCGAATATTTTAGTAATCGGATAAAATTTAATTTTGCTTAATTAAACAGCATTGTAAAATATATAAGAGAAACAAAGATAGATTTTTCTAAAAAAAAAAAAAAAAAAAAAAAAAAAAAAAAAATTTTTTTTTTTTTAAATGCATGCAGCATTTTATCAAAAATAAACATTGTCATTATTGTTGACTGAGATGAATTAAGTGCATTACAGTGTCATACATTCTTATTTTAAAGCCTTTTCTCAGATGCAAAAACTAA
>JAQMYG010000012.1:33333920-33350129 GCA_030014215.1 Clariallabes teugelsi
CGCGAACCTGATTTTTTTTTTTCCCGCAGCCACAGTACGCCGGAAATCCGGCGTGGTGCCGGAACGCTATCACCCCTTAACTGAGCAGCGCGTATCTCCGTCATCCACCATAATTATTATTTCTGAACAAACTCCCATACAGAGTGCGCCCGCTTTACCGCGTTTGCGGTATTTTGAGACTCAAGCGTAAGCGTGTATAATGAGTGGGTTGGAGACTCATAGAGTTTGGAGAAAAAGGCAGATCGGAGACTTTTAACATACACGATTTTTGATAAGGTAATGGCATAAAAAAAAAATACAAATAAATAAAAATTCTGCGCTCGTACAGAATCATTCAAATCTGAGGCTGATCACCCAATCAAACTTAAAACCAGCCAATTCTGGTAACTGGTTGATCATAAAATAGTTAAAAAAATAAAATAAAAAATCGATTTGAGTCAAACACACAAGAATCGAGATTAATAACCTAAATCATTTCCTCCCCTCATCTCTACCCCATAGTTGATTATTGTTCTTTAACAATACCCCCCAGGATGAGTTTTACTTCCCATACAAACAACTCAATTGTGATTCTAAATCTCGACCCTAATATCGAATCACGTGATTCAGCTGAAATATCGCTATAACGATATTATACTCAATATCACACAGCCCTGTTTACAGCCAGTGTCTTCCCCATTTATACTACTATCAACATCTTACAGTGTGAACCTGCGTTTATTTAGTAATTACACACGCCTGCAGGTTTGCGTGTGTCATGTATAATTACAAATACAAATGGCGTTAAGGAGCTAAAATCTCCTAACCTGGGAGTCTCACACTCTCACACACACACACACACCTTACTGCGCTGCTAACTTCTAAAACACACCCAAACATTAATTACTATTATCACGACTTAACTTACTTGTCACGTCGTTGCCGGAAAACAAAGCATATCCTCTGTTAATCCATATAAAAATATCAAAACATCCACTTTATTTAGAGAAAAAAAAAGAAAAGCTACACACTCACTCACTCACTAGGCAACGATGAAGTTTAGTAAAGACGTCGGAAGTAAAACGCGCATGCGTGAGGAAAATCAAAAAGATGCGCATGCGTGGTGCAAAACGCTAGCTGTGTTCCAATCTTTCAACGCTCCCTATTCTGGTGCACTTAGAAGCGTATAGAATAAACGGGCTTCTGACCCGGTACAAAGTGAACCTTGTGTTCAATATGGAGTCATATGAAACGCGTCCAAACACACACACGCGCGCGCGGGTAAAACGGGAACGCCTGTTGAGCTCTTGAGCTAATACAGTATGAACTTGGTGTGAAAGTATTGGCACCCCCTGGTGTCCGTTTCCTTCAACATTTGAAATCTCTGACCGTTATTTGGTCACCAGATGACGTCACTGATATTATTAAAGAACGAAGTTGGTCATAATAGAAGCTCACAGACTTATCTATTTATTTATTTTATTATTTATAAGTCAAAAAATTACCCCCACTAGAATTTATTTTAATTAACTTTAGACAAATACATCATTATTTTTTCAACAGAATTAAGAATCCCAGAAAACTGTAAGCGTTGATGAATTTTCCAGCTGATGGTCAACTTTTGAACTTTTTCTTGGTCAGCTTTTGAGGATTCTCTTTAAGAAACCCTTACCTTCCTTAAAGTGACAGATATTTTTCTAAAGCTAGTAAAAAATACAACTTCTGTATATGAGATTGTCTTAGGTTTAAGAAATCAAGCATATCATCAAGGAAATCAAACGCTTCTTTTACGGTGTTGATTTTTTTCTGTCCCACAAAAACAGTTTATTGTAAAATTTCAAGTTTAAGGAGGCAAATGAAACAAACAAGTTAGAACAATTGTTTATTTGAAGGATTTTTAAATTGATTTTTACAAGGTCGAATGCAGAATTCACACAGTAAACCGAAACAGAAGTCCTGAAAAATATGGACAATGCTGTCATGGATTTGTATTCAGCCTAGTTAGTGAGTGTGAGTGTGAGGGAGACAGCGAGAGAGAGAGAGAGAGAGAGAGAGAGACAGTGATGGTCTACGCATGTAGCTCAGGTTAGCGTGTACCGTATGGACATGTGGCACATGATGGACAGAAACGGCAGCCAGAATCCTACAAAGTCAGCACGAGAGATCATTTGCTGCCCAGACATGGGAGTGGGCTTCTTCAAAAGGCACGTTTCCACCGCCGGATTACTGCAAACGCATCATGACCATTAAAAAAAAAAAAAAAAAAAAAGTCCAACATGCACCTCTGTGTATTTTTTTTCTTCTTCATACAGTCCCCATTCACAGTCGTCATGTTTAAAAACCGGATGTGTACAAGGATGTACGAGCCTGAAAACATCTCATGTTCTCTCTCGTTATGTTGAAAATTTAATTTAAGTTTTGTTCAAAATGGAAGAATCCAAGTGAAGTGAGGAAGGTGAGAATAAAAATACTGTTTGACTCCAAAGCTCTTCATCTTCCTATTGAAGAACACCAAGAGCAGCAATTCCTATCAAACTACAATTTAATAAAATGAGACCCAAAACAAAAGAAAAGGCACATGTACAGCAGCCGGTCCGGCGTTCCGTGTGTCTAAGTGTGTGTAAGTGTGTGTGTCCTTCTGTGTACGTCTCCGTATCCGGGAGGCTAGCAGCACTGAGAGGATTTGTGCAGTTGTGGCTTCCTGGCACTCTGTTACCGGTCGCTGGCAGTGACGAGCTCGAACCACTGCCTCAGAGCGTCACTCAGCGTCTCAGGCAGGGCGTTAACGTCGCGCAGGATCACATAAAACGGAAACGGGAACTCGTCCATGTAGGAGCGGATCTCCGGGAGCTCGCCCGGTCCTTTAAAGATGGGCACCTTGATGTCCAATATGGAGTCCTGTAACAGGAACAAAAAAAAAAAAGCTCTATAATAATTTTATATGAGGAAGAGTCAAATAAAAACTTTAATCTTTTTTAATCATAATCTTCATTTTGTTCAATGTGAAAATTCCTCTTTAGGAAAAGAAGAGTGACTGAAATAAAGGTTGTTAATTTGACTCATCCTTGTGTGGTCAATTTCTTACATCTAATACATTTTTGAGCTCATTCAAAATCAAATAAAAATAAATTCTCATTTTTATATTTTATATTCAATATACAATAAAGTTTTAATATTATCCATAATTTTTTTCTAGGTGTTTTTTAAATTTCAAATGCATAATTATTATTTTTTTTAAAGGTGACCTATTACGCAAATTTGACTTTGTAGTCGTGTTCAGACGTTCAAATAATAATAATAATTAAAAAACGTGAGAAGGGGGAAAAAAAAAAGAAAAGTTTTTTACATTTTTACATTAGCCAGGGTTTTAACAAACCAATCCAATTTTCCCCCAGTTGTGACCTCATATTTGTAGAGACCGCCCCTAGCTCAGTGCTCAACTCCACCCAGATCTGATGTTCTCTAGGTGCCATTTTTAAAAAACTGAAATAAATAGCTCTTAACTCATAAAAAGTTCACTAATTGCTAACTGCTAATCTAAAAATGTTTAGTTTTTAAGTAGGACTTGGTGAGTCATTAACAGGTAATGGCCTCAATACTAAGACAAGTAAGTTCAATACTACGCATTGACACAGAAGTTCTACTTTAATCTGCATGAACATCTGCTTGAATCGATGAACTGTGAACCAACAGTATTGCACTGAAAAACCTGCTGTAATTATTACTTTAATAATAATAGGAATTATTATTAGTGGATCGTCTAGTCTAAAAAACAAAAGCAGAAAAAACAACCTGTCTAGTTCAGCAACTTGATTTTTTTTTTAAAAACATGAACCTACAAAGCTTAGTTGTCGTCCATCACAAGCATTTGAATAATCTTACCTGAAAGTATCTCATGGAAAAATGTAAGTTCTCACATAAAAATTTTTTTAATAACGTATTTTTAGATATTGAAACTTAATTCAACTGAAATTTTAATTACTAAAATAAATATTGTATTAATAAATTAATAAAAAGAAAATTTCAGGTACGTAAATTGGAAATTTACAGCAGGTTTCAAATTATAGGGATAAAATATGTAGGTTAAAATATGCTTTTAAAAATTAGCAGTTAAAATAATTCAGGCTTTAAAAAATACAAGGTTGAAAAAAAGATTCCTCATTAAAAAGAATCTGAAATTTGTAACTAAAATTCAGGTTTATACAAATTCCAATTCTAAGATCAATCGATATCCGATAAATTTATATTATTCAATTTCTATTTTTATTTATTCTCATATTTCTTATTTTCAGATTTTAGTCGTTTCATATTCAATATAAACTCAGGTTTGTTTACCATTTTAAACATTTAACATGCTTATTCAAAGATATTATTTTATTTATTTTTCATTCAATATAATTTAGATTTTTTTTTTTTGTCAAACAACAAGTGAAGAAACGAGTGAAGAAATTTAGGAGAAAAAAGTTAAAAAGCGAATTAGAATGTCAAGTGTTCAATAAGTATCAATAAGTGTCTGTTCAGAGTCAAACATGTTTCCATATAAAGATTAACGAAGACTTTAAATTGATGTGTGTTACTTTAAGCAACAAACAAATACGCCTTATACATTTACTAAACTTTGGTCAATATTCACATGGTGCTGCTTCATTAGGAACCTGTTCTAGATCACCGACCCTGAGAGACTGAAATGTTTAGGGATTATTAGAAACGGTCGTACTCTGGAGTTGGGGTTGTCCAGCACTACGAATATGACGAAGACGTTGACGCTGCGAGCGGCCTGAACCGCCGCCGTCACTCTCTCCTTCCCCTCCAGAAACAAGCCCCTGCCGTCAGACACGATCAGCAACAACTGCGCCGTCTCTGAACGAGGAAACAGCAGGACTGAATAAAGAGCGGAGAACAACTGTATGAACTGTATGAAGTAAAAGAGGGTAGATTTGGTCCGAACCTGCGTTTGTAGCTCCTGGATTATGATGTTTGGCTGCTACAAACATGTTAGCGGACGTCTCCAAAAACTGTAAGAGAAGACAACAGTATTATAATAAAGATGTGAGGAATAACAGAAAATTCGAGGTTTAACACGACATGGAGCATCATTACCTGAGCGATCCTCGTCTTCTTCTGCTGGAACTGGCAGAGCCGCAGGATTCGGGCTCCTGATTGGTCGTTAAACTGCTGCTGGAACGGGTGGAGCAGCTGCACGCTCTCACCGAAGCTGGAGAAAATAAAACAAACAAAATAAACAGGTGGCTTAACTTAACCATTATCAGAGTACACAAAAAACAGAAAGACAAAAACAAAACAACAAAAAAAAAGTGTTTTTTTTTGGGCACTTTTCAGCCAGTTTCCACCCACCAGCCAGCTCTCGCTTATCACACGGCAGCCACCAAGCAGAGAGGCTCAAGACTGATAAGACACGCACACGTCCTCCACGACACGCGCACAGGGCAGTGTTACACACTCGAAGGAAAGTGCGATCTGTCGTCTTACACACACCTGACACCCGTGATCATCACTCAGACAGAATGAACTCTTGGCCTTAAAATGCTGATAAAAAATAATTTCCCCCCTGGTGTACTGACCTGCACACTGCCACCTGTCCCACCTCCAGCAGGGACAGAGCGTTCACGATCACAGACACGGACTCGAACGCCAGCTGTGGTACGGCAAGACGCAAGACATTTCAATATCACTGCAATTATTTTAAAATCTGTCCAAAAAACAAACAGATCATTCGCTTATACCGCACCTGTTTGGAGTGGTTGTCCACCATGCTGGACGAGTCGTCCACAGCGAGACAGATCTGATAATCTCTCTTGCTGGGCTTCGTCCTCCTCAACCAGATCTTGTCTTTCCGGAACTGACTGGCGATGTAGGGGATGACCTTACGCATGTTTAACCGCTTTCCCGTGCGGTAATCGCCTCTGAACAGGGGACGCAGACATTAGCCAAGAGACATCATGAATTTAAAAGAAATGAATAAAAGAAATAGATGTGTTTGGGTGCACGGGACTGACTTGAGCTTGGCAGCCTGCGTGGGCTCCAGGATGAGGCGGAGCTGCTCACACAGCTGCTGCGACAGAGGCGAGGTGAGCGCTTGGTACTGCTGCCACATGGCTGTCGCCGCACTCTCCTGCCACACACACACACACAATTCCACACGGTGCTGTTTGCATCACGCTGTTCTCAAATCAGATCTACAAATATCCTGCTCTCCATCGCAAATCAGCAACATTAATGACGTACGTACTGTATCTACGGGCTAGGCTAAACTAGCATTGTTAGTATTTGTGGAGAATATATACAAATATTATGATTAAAAAAAAATAAAAAATCTGTAAACATCTGTATATCTTCTGCAGGTAATGTTGGTTATGTGAGAGCCGCTGTGTCAGGTCACGTCAGGTCAGGTATTAAGTCGCACAGGTTGTTATTTGCGCTACGTCCAATAGGATGCCGTAGGTGAAGTGCATCAAATCTGCAATCTTCAAGATTCGGTTGATAAACACTTTATCTTCCTGATCCTTCAGCAAAATTAATAAAAATTTTATTCGAAACATTGTTTTAAAGCACTTGAATGAACGCAATCAAAGCTGGTTACTCCAGTTGCCATAGAAACACATGCCTCTTTATTTCCTCCCGCTAGAAATCCACACAGCTGGCCAAGTAACTAACAGGCTAGCGGGAAACCCTGCTGTCGAAATAAGTCTCCCTCGTCCTCGTCACAGAATCCTCAATTAAATATTCTAAAATAATATGTATAAAAAATATAATGACCATATATATATATATATATATATATATATAAATAAAATTTACACTCTGATTGCAAAAGGACGATAACCGTGTTCCTGTCTGCATACTTATGGACTTTATTATATGTACAGCGGCACCTCGGCATATGAATTTAATCCATTTCATTTAATTATCTTACTCTCACTCACTCATCGTCTAAACCTCACTCAGTCTTAGTTTCCTGAATCCTCTTAGTACCGGCTGCTTCAAAAGCCAAACGGAAAGTGGCTCCGTTTTCTTCTTGCTGTCGTCCTCACTAACATTCTTAGGAGCCGTGGTGCTACGTCTTCACTAACTCTTACACAAAACATGACAAAAAAATCTGAAAATATATGTAAACTATTTTTTTTTTTTTTTACGTTTTTTACCGGCTTGTAATTGAAGTTTTGAACGGACAGACGCGCAACTTAGCCGGCGTTCGATTAGGTTCAGTCACTTGTACGTCTAAAACGCTGCAAATTTCTTGCTGAATTTCAGTTCTTCAGGTGAAAATCCGTATGCTGAGGTACGCTGTACTGTTCTTAACTGTAGTCCTAAATTATAAACCTGCAAGATATGTAGGTCAGAGAAAATTCATAACACTCATTTGCGGACAAAAAAAGAAAAGGGGGTTTGTGATGTGAGCTTGTTCACCTCTTCCAGAGATCCTGGAGGCTGATTGTGCCACGATTCCAACTGCAGCTCTAAATCTCTTCTCAGCAGATCCGGATCTTTCACCTGGAGCTATTACACACACACACACACTTACGTTCAGTAAAAATGTTCCACAGCGAAACGTCGTGCGTTTCAAAGCTGAATCCCGGCACCTTGAGGATTTCCGTCAGTAACTCCGGCACGGTGTGTATCGTGGACTCTCTGCTCCTCTCCCTCGTCTCCTCTTCGTCGTGACTCGTCTCGGCCTCGGGTTTCTCCTCTTCTTCTTCTTCCTTATCTTCACCTTTCTGGGTGTCTCCACTTTCCATACCTAGAGAGAGAACAAAAACATCAACGACAGCAGAAAGTGAGAAGTCCTGGGATTCAATCACAAAAACTATTTAAAAGAGAAGGAAGAAAGCGGGACATTGTGCTGTACATCTACCTCTCTGGGAGGATCTAGAGCTGTCCATCTTCTCCGGCTTCAGCTCAGGAGCATCCACAGACTGCATCTCTTTCTCCTCGTCGCTCTCCATAGCAACATCACCATCTTCATCATCATCACCATCGTGCTTCATAGACGTCGGTTTCTGTTGCTCTGCGCTGGCCGTGTCTAAAGACGGATACACAGACGAACCACGCTGAATATTCATGATGATGAAGTTTGTTTATTCGATCCTGAGTGAAGCAGGACAGTCTGTGAGGTCAGAAGACCTACAGTACCGCGGAGTCTCACCGTATGTCTGCGTGTCGTACTCGTCCTCGCCGTGTCTGACGTGCTCGTACATGTCGGACTCCTGCTGGGCGTCGCCGGGGGTGTGTTCCTGCTCTCTCCGCTCCGCGCTCTCCACCGTACGCAGACGCTTGTGCACGCGCTCATTGGCGTCGCCCAGAGAACGCTCGTTATCCGCCCGGCCCGGCTTCCGCTTAAAACTCTGTACACACACACACACACACACACACACACACACATACGTATGTTCAGCAGCAGGTCTAAAACTATTCTACCTTGGGACGTGTATCATGTATCACATGTTTCACTGTAGATCTTCTAATTTGTATACATTTGCTTTTGAAGTGGTGAAATGTTGCAGTTCCTCTATGATCCTACAGGTGGTGCACACTGAACTGTTCACACATCACATTGTAGTAGGAGATAATTATTTGCTAAATTTGTTCAGAATTGCAACAAAATCTGAAAAAAAAAATTATAATAATAATAAACAAAAAATTTATATGTATATATCATGATACCTAAAGTATCGCAGTACAAATGGAATCGGCACCTTCATATTGTGATAATGTCGTATCAGGTCGCCCCGGTGATTCCCGCTCCAATTCATTTACACATTTTTACACGGTTTTTGAGTTTCCGACACGAACCTGTGTCTGTTTCTGTCTCTGCCTCTGAGAGCTCATCCTGGCCATCAGCGTGGAGTCGTGTCCCTCTGCCTGACTGGCGTCAGCCGACCCGCTCCCGTGTTCCTGAGGGAGATGAGAAAGTGTCCGGATTTAGACTTCAGTCTTCCTGCTGATGAACCAGGGACGTGAGCAAACTACACTCACCTCTTTGGCCTGGTCTCTTTCGGACGCGGCTCCTGCCAGTTCCACTGCCGTGTCGCTCTGGACGTTTTCCTCGCCCGTCTGTCCGTCCGTCGCGTGCTCCTTCCTCTCAGCAGACTCCACTCGGTCGTCGTCTTCCTCGGCATCATCGTCCTCGTTCTGATGAAGAGCGCAAGAAAAATAGTCACGCTTTCAAATCAAATGTGTCAGGAGTTTGATTTATCAATTTTAAATCAGCATGTTAGCTAAATAATAGGGGACGGGAATCACCAATACCAACTGATACGATATTATCACGATACCTCGGTGCCGATTCAATTAAAATTGCGAATCTATAAGTATCACGGTTTTATAAATATCCCAATCCGATATAAAATTTTCCATGACAATTTTAAACCTTTAAAAATGTTTAATGATTGATTCAAAGTAGCCGGTTACTTAACATTAGTTTTCTCACTTAGAAACCAAGCGCAGCGTCTAAACGCTACAAACTTCAAATACAGAAGTTTTTAACTTAACCATTTAACTTAAATTTTTACTGAGCAGCAAAAAATTTTTTTTTATGGATTTCTAATTTTTAAGTTTGCATTTGAGGTTGTAAAATGTTGCAATTTCTCCATAATCCTACAGGGGGCGAACTCGAAACTATTCACACAGCGCAGCACTGCTTATAGTTTGCCAAATAGTTTCCCTGGTGATTCTCATCCCTGTTATATAAAAATACCTAAAACAACAAACCTTCGGTTTCTCGCCCTGATCGGCAGGAACGGCCTTGTCCTCCTCTTTACCCTCTTCATGTCCATTCTCCTTCTCTTCTTCATCTCCGTCTCCTTCTTCATTTTCTCCTCTCTCATCCGTCTCGGAGTCTTTCCCTTCGTCTCCGTCTTCTCTTCCCACCTCTTCGTCTCCTTTCTGTTCTTCTTCACCTTGAGTGTCCTGCTGGTCTCCCATCATCTCTTCCCCTTTCTCTTCTTCTCCTTCTCCTTCCTCCTCTCCTTCAGCCGCGTCCACCTCCATGGGTTTGTCCTCGATGTCGTACGGGTTCTCAGCTACAGAAAGAGGAGGGGGAAAAAAAAAAAAAAAAAAGACACTGCTTTTAGACATCATGTGATGATTTGTAAACTTTTTTTTTTTTTTTTAAGCCGACGTCACACTAACCGTCTCCCTCTTCCTCTCCCTCCTCCTCCTGTCCTCCTTGTTCATCCTGGTCCAGGTTGAGCTCCTCTGGGAGATCCATGGCCTCCGCCTCGGTTTTCTGCTCCTGCTTACCGTGATAGGGGTCCACCTCGTTCTCGTCAAACTCGCGCTACAGGCGTACACAAGGACACGTGACATTTAACAAACAAATTCATATTTTCACACGTTTAAACTAGATTTACTGAATATATGGACAAAGTGCTTTGAGTTTTCTTTGTAACCCAGAAACAATGTACATATTAATGCTTAAGAGAAAAAAAAAAAAAAACACTTACCTCATCAACCTGCTCGTGGATTTTCTCCTTCTCATCTTTATTGTCCATTGGCGTGTCTTCGTCCTTGTTTTTCTTGTCTTTATTCGACTCCCCGGCTTCTGTGTTGTCATCTTTGGCGACTAACTCTGACTCTCCCTGCAGAACCCAAACAAATGTGATAAAAATATAATCCCATCACTGACTACTAGAAAGATTAAATCGATTTAGTGATACTTTTGTATAATGATATCGGATCGGGATTATTTATCAATTTGCGATACTTATAAAATCACATTTTAAATCGAATTGGCACCTACCTATCACAATAATTCAGTAAGTCCCCGACTTATGAACGAGTTTTGTTCCAGGAGCATGTTCATAAGTCGGATTCGTTCGTAAGTCTGACAAAGTGAGTCTTATACGCCTTTGATACAAATATACAATATAAAGCATATCAGTCCACCTCATTAAATCTCTGTCCCATTTCCCCACACTGCCATCATGTGGCCAAAACAGTAATCGCGCCTAAGGAAATGTGAAATGTACTGTAACAGTGTTGTCTTTGCGCCTTTAAATCGCGAGGGGAATCCCGGACACCATTTTTGTCTCAGAGCTGTTTTCCACTGTATTGGACTGTGAACTCTGTCTTGTTGAGGATTTTTACAGAAATTAGGATTATTCACCATCAGGACAGACATTTTCTATCATCGTGCTCCTGGACTGATTTGTTGAAACGGGTGAGGCCGACTCATTTTTCACGAAAACACACACACACGCACACGTACAATATACCGGACTCTAGACATTTTATACATTCATTTACACACTGAAAATAATGTATATAACTGTAAATTGTCTTAAAACTGTCTATTTTGTCTTAAAATCTAGAAATGTATAAAATAGATTTTCAACAACAACAACAAAAAAAGTTGTGTTATAACCTTCACTATATAACTCATTAATAAGTACAGGAGAGGAGTTAAAGGAAACAAAGTGCTCCCTTCTGTCACGTGTCACTACCTGGTCCATTCCAGGCCCGGACTCGTCCTCCTTGTCACTGGCGTCCTGATCATCATCTTCATCTTCATCATCACCCCACATTCTTTCATCCAGGGTGTCAGTTGGTCCGTCTCCCAGGTCTCCCATCTTCTTATCCAGCTCCTCGTCCTCATCTTTATCAGAGTCGTCTTCATCACCTGGAAGAAAAAAAAAAAAAAAAAAAAACAACAACACATTGTGAAGTAAACCTGTCAGAAGTTTCGGCACCTACAGATTTAATTAAACCTGAAGCTACGTGATGACAGAAATAACTTCATAGCGGTGTTACAGGACAACTCTGTCTTTTATCGGAAAACATGACGAGCAGAGGAACTGTTGCAGTGCAGAAGATTTCGTTCATCTCACACACCCGACTCTCGCGTCTCCCCGTCGTGCATCTTTCCATCGAAGTCCTCGGACATCTCGATGGCATCGTCTTCTTCCTTAATATCTCGCTTGTCCGGCTCCTCTTCGCTCTTTTCTTGTCCTTCCCGGAACGTGTCCTCGACCTGCAGCAAAATGTGTAAAGAGTTTTCATTTTATTATTTATTTATTTATTTTTAAACGTCTGCACACGAACAGGATTTAGACGGGACGTTACCTGATCTTCGTTTTCGATCTTGTCACTGACATCTTTGACGCCCTCTCCTTCTCCGATCCCCCCGCCCTCGTAGTCATGGAACTGTGTGGCTCCTTCTCCATCACCTCCACTCATCAACTCCTGCGGCAAACAAAATCCCTGAGAGAGAGAGACAGAGAGAGAGAGAGAGAGAGAGAGAGAGAGAGAGAGAGAGAGAGAGACAGAGAGGGGGAGAAATGTCATTGAAGATTAATATATTCATTAACATTTGTACTTGAAATTCATGTTTCATTTCCGCAGCGTTACCTTCTGAGCGAGCTCGGTGAAGATGCTGGCGAGGACAGACAGTAGTTTCCCCGTGCTGCGGTGGGCGCCCACACACACCGCCACGTACCAGCGCACCAGCTCCGCGTACACACACAGCATGGGCTCCAGGCGAACCAGGTCCTGGCAGGCGTCCCTCAGCTCCTGCTCGTCCCACACACACACACACACACACACACACACACACACACACACACACACACACACACACACACACACACACACACACACAACCAAATCATTAACTACTGATGCATCTAATAGTAAGAAAATATACATTTGAAAATATAAATTTGTTTTAGTAACACAAAAATGTATAAACGACAAAAAGAAATAAATAGTTTGGAAGTTATTACAATTCATTTAAACTTCAGATTAAGTTCTCTCAATAGTTTTATTGTAGACTTCTTGTTTATTGTGGGTGGAGCCACAGCTTAATAGTTCCTAATGATTCTGTTTCTTGAGTGTTTGTAATAATCATTATTTATTATTAATATTTATTTATTTAGAAGATTTTAGATTGTATTCAAACCAATATAATAATATGTTATAATGTAAGGGATTTAAAGTGCTATGGAAAAAAGTAAACAATAATAATAAAAAAATAATAATAATTATAATTAAAATAACGAAATAAATAAAAATAATAATAAAAATAAAATAACTAAATATCACATTATAACATGGGCTTGGCCAGAAGAAAAAGACTTTACATAAGATTCTTTAGGTGCACTTTTGCTAAAAATTGTGAAAGTTTTTCTAGTTTAGTCTTGCAGAATAACTTTTTAAAAATTTTGTTCTTGTCTTAAAAACGTAGATGATGTGTTTTAACCTTGTATTTATTGCCAGAACGTTATCGTCTGCTGTCTTGGGTCGCTTTCAGACGGCTTATCAGAACTTATTTTGTTCAGACAAAACATTATTTGACCTTTTTAAAAAAAATTTTATTTTAAATCAAATCGACCGGGCTTTATCGTCTCCTGGGACACGTCCACTAACGGAAAAACTCACCCCCAAGTGCCGTGTTTTACACGTGTCTCTGTAGGATCGCAGCCTCTCCAGCAGCCTCTCCATGACCCCGATGACCTCCGCCAGGGAGAGACACGACACGTCCTCACTCAGGTCCTCCTCCAGTAGCCGGGTCATGTGTCCGGGCTTCAGGAGCTCCTCGGCCACCTCGGAGTCGGCCTCTGGAACGGACGGACGTACGCATGCAGACATGGTTTGTTTTATGACATTAAAGAAATCGTTTACATCGAACTTAAAAAAAAAAATACAATGAATAAATAAAAACACTCATTTAATTAATAAACAAATCTTGGCTGGGAGGCCCGAAGCCGATCCCGAGTCGGGGTAACCTCTGGACAGGGCGCCAATTCATATGCACTAATCTGTATGTTTTGGGATTGTGCGAGGAAACCGGGGTACCGAGGGAAACCCACCAAGCATGTAGAGAACATGCAACCTCCATGCACACAGACCCCGAGGCGGGAATCGAACCCGGACCCTGAGGGTGCTAACCACTCTGCCGCGATTCCGCCTCCTTTTAGTGTGTCTCGTTTTTTATATATTTAAACAGGAAGCCTGCACGTGGTCTCGGCTACGACTCCGCACCTTTCCTGCTCTCCTCCGGCCGCTCTTCCTCCCTCTCTCGCTCCCTCCTCTTCACCAGACTCTGCACGGCACACAGAACCGTACTGATGGCTCCCTCCAGCTGCTCGGAGAACTCGGTCCGGAACGATGTCGTAGAACCTGCGAGAGAGGGGAAGAAAAAAACAAAACAAAAGAGAGAACCATGAGCGACTAGTAGTTGTTTCTCCGTACCAGAGCGCTATCCTGATACACTTCTGTGAACTTTTTCAAAGTAAGTTCCTCGTGTCCTCACGTTTGGATGACGTCCTGAGCGGCGGCAGTCGTGATTTCCAGGCGGTGAACTCGGTGACGCAGGTGTCCACCTCCACCGTGACGGCGTGCAGGCCTCGAGTCAGACACGACCGCGACTGAGGCGCGTCGACGTCAAACAGGCGCTCGAGAGACGCCGCCCGGTTCGCCAGCGTCCCCAGACCGTGCACGCACGAGCAGCACTCCTCCAAGTGCCTCCTGGGAAAATAATAAGCTTTTACATTATTTTATTCACATGACTTTGTACGACGGCAACGTCGGATTCGACAACGACCGGAGTCCGACCTGGTTTGGACGGCACAGAGTGTGGATTCCTGTCCCAGTGCGTTCAGTCTGTCCTTCAGCCGCACGCTCTCGCTCTGCAAAGCCTCCACGCTCTCCAAGGCCTCCGTCCAGCTCGCCTCGCCCCGCCTCATCAGACACGCCCGAGGTTGGAGGTGAGCCGACAGGGGTGTAGGGTGGCTCAGCGTGGCCTCGCCCTCCCCGGACGGGCTCAGCGTCCCGGGCGACGCCTCGGGACAGCACTGGAGCACCCAGGAGAACTGCTGCAGGGCCACGCAGCACTGCTGTGCCAGCGTCCGCGCCTTCGTCACCCAGCCCGTTAGCGCGCTCTGAGGCGGGAGACAGTGCTCCCCGTCCTCTCCCGAACTGATCTGAGACCGGACGTCCTGTACGGCGTCAATCAATCTCCTGCAGGAGGGGGGGAAAAAAAGCACAACTGAGCCGAGGCGCACAACTGAGACGACATCGTTAGGATCGAGAGATGTCCGATCGGGGGCGTACCGGAGAGCCGTGAAGTGTTGGTTTATTTTTGCGAGTCGGCGTCTTTGCCTGAGCAGCAGTTTGAACAGGTGAGAGGAGAACCCCCGGCACCGCTCCATGTTCCCCAAACCCAGTTCCTATAAGGGTTAAAAAACGCACACAAACATTTAATTCATCTCTTAAAACGACAAACTATTGGCGTCCTGTAGAATTAGAAATGGTAATATTGAGCACACTCAACAGAAATATATTTAAGATTTTTCTCTCCGTTGCTCTCTATGAAGTTTGTCGGACATTCATGATGATGAGAATGATTTCTTATCACGTGAGTATGAAGAAAAATCAGTGTTTCAACAATTTCACTTAAAAAAAAAAAAAAAAAAGTGACAAACGAGGCTTTTTTTTTTTTGCTCATTCCTGCTTTTTGGAGAAGATAAAATCTCTGCAAACCTTCACGGCTGCCTGCATGGCGGCCTGCATGGCGTTACGTCTTGCCCAGGAGCGGTAGAAATATTTCTGACAGCCGTCCCATGCGCTAGTTATCTGAGCAAACAACCTAGAGAAAAACAAACAAAAACAAAACAAAAAGGACAAAACTTTTATGCATGTTATGGAACAGACACTCATGCTGCATTTTCTACTTTGCAAACTTCTATAAAGCATGGACTAATCCGATGCCGCCGTTGCTCCTTCATAGTGTTTTTAAAATGATTATTATTATTATAAAAAAGATGTAAGAGTGGGAACGTACATGTTGTCTGTGTGTTCCTGTGTTCTTAGGGCAGCCAGTGTTGTTCCCATCTCTACAGGCTGCAAAAACAGCGGTTCTTCTGGATCTGCTGTACGACCCCAAGTCAGGCCCTTACGATACGACAGACCTGAAAAAAAACAAGAAGAAAAAGATGGGAAAGAAAAAAACAATCCAAATCACTGATTTATTAGTGTAATTGTGCTCCAAGCCAAATCTGTCTGGATCAGTGAGATGATAATAATAACGTTCATGGTAAACAATTCTTGCAGTCTGTTAGTGATGCGTCGTTCATGAACGATTCGTTCTTTTTGAACGAGTCTTTAACGTGACTCAGAAGAACGAGTCGTCTCGGAAAGTGATTCGTTCATTTTCTACTGGGCGCGCATGCGCAAATCATCGCAAAACCTCCGTAGGTTATATACAGGAAACAG
>JAQMYG010000012.1:33352030-33362676 GCA_030014215.1 Clariallabes teugelsi
TGTGTGTGTGTGTGTGTGTGTGTGTGTGTGTGTGTGTGTGTGTGTGTGTGTGTGTGTGTGTGTGTGTGTGGTAGTTTCTTTTAGGAGAAATAAACTCACGGTAGATATTTACACATATACACACTTTACACACAACTACACATTCGTGAATATTTGCAATTTCCACAACAGTTTCTATTTTCAATAGCTAAAGTTTTTCGATATTTTATTCTTACTTTATTCCATAACTTGCGTCACTGCGTATCGCACTGTGTAAGACCGTGTACGTGATGAATAAACTTTGAATTCGTCTTTACGCTTCAGTACTGTATACATTTTGGATATCTGTATATTATATTTGGAGTAACTCCGCCAATGTTCTTCTCTCACCGCGTCCTTCTTGTTCGGGAGCCAAGAGCGCGTGGCAGTGGAAAGCGAGCAGCATGGCCAGGCGTGTGTGAAACTCTCCCAGTGTGGATCCCTCCATGAAGGCCTGCAGTGTGGAGGAAACCGGAGGCGGGTGCAACTCCGCGACATCTAAGAACAAAATGAGAAGACGGGACAAATCCGGGTTGGAGAGACACCGATAAAAGCTACCAGCGGAGAATTCTGGACAGATACGACAGACGCTTTTACCGGCTTTTACGTCGGTCCTCTTGTCCTGTAGGTGTCTCTCGATCAGCTGGTAGACGGAGAACCAGTGCTTGTTGGACTTCTCCGCGTGCCGCCTCTGAGCGTTATCCAGACTGCTCGACCAGCAACTGCCAACGCAACCTCGAATCAGTCACTCGTTTACAAATATTTAATATTGACTTTTTTTTGTCCCCTCACACTTTCTTACATTAATTCTTGCTCAGACATACTGAAGCAGTGTTTCAGTTTCCCTAAACAAGCTCTGTGCGTTTAAATTACTTCAAGATCGTCTTGTTTATTAATAATATATGAATGAAGACATTTTGAAAAGATAACACTGAGTACGTACTTAAGCTCGAGTTTCCTCCACTGGATGATGAGCTGCGTGATCGGCTCCAGCTCGCTCCTCAGAGACACCGAGCGACTGGCGTGATTTTCCCAGTCCTGCAAAAAAACAAACAGAAAAAAAAAAGGATAAAAATGTGCATCATGTTTTGTCCGTCAAAAGTTTTAATACAAGGTCTTTTGTTTAGCGAGGTTTCCACAAGTGGGTAGAGGAGCCAAAAACATTATTCAAGTAAGAGTAGCTGTACTTCAAAATAATATCACTCAAGTAGAAGTAAAAAGTAATCACCCAAAATATTACTCAAGTAAGAGCAAAAATAAAAAATAAAAAAAGTGTTCGGTGAAATGATACTCAAGTACTGAGTAACTGTTTCATAGTAATGTCCGATTTATTTTATTTTTTAAATAATGTAAGCAGTCAGACAAAATGTACAATTTGCGACATTTCCAAATAACAAAATAAATGAATAAAAAATAAATATCTTTACAAAAAATCTAATTAAAGAATTTGATACACTTTCTCTCTGCTCTACACAGAAACACTGCTCTGTCTCGATTTTTTTTAAGGTAAAGTGCAGGTTAATTTGTTTTATTTTTACTTTATATTTTGTATTAACTATTCTTATGTATTTACTTTCTTGGGCTGTGGAACTAATAATTTGAGTTTCCATTATTTCTTATGGGAAAATTCGATTTGGTTTATGAGTGTTTTGGAATACGAGCCCGCTTCCGGAACGAATTATGCTCGTAATCCGAGGTTCCACTGTATTGTGTCGAGTGCGTTTGCAAAACCCATCAAGCACCGTGATCAAACTGTCTCTCATGAAGCCCTTCACAGGAAAGTAAGACCAAAAGTTCATTTAGAGTTATTCTATAATTATCAAGAGTATGTCAGGATTCTATAAATATCACAATTCGACAATACATTTTCCTTATGATTTTGTCACGATTTTAAACCTTTGAAAAAGTTTAATGAGTAATTAATTATAGCCGCTTAGGGTGTGTGCGGCTTCTAACACATGCGATTTTTGATTAATTGGCGCTCATGGTGTTTTGAGACTTGGTCACTGGCCTATTGACCGGTTCATGATTATTATAAATGTTAAAGTTTAAAAAAAAAAAAAAAAAAAAACACACAAACAAAACCTCACCTGTGATTTGCTGAGCAGGATCTCCAGCCCATTAAGAAACTTGGCCAGTGGGCTGGACAGACTGAACGCCAGGATCCTCTCGATCACCACAGTGATCTGAGAATCACATAAAAACATTTATATTAAGCATTAAAAAAAAAAAAAAATCCTGTTAATTTCTCTACACATCTCCTGCTCTCACCTGCACCAGCGCCGGGTGATCGGGCCAGTCGTCTAGACGCCGGCGTACGGCGTGGGCCAGCTGCTCGACGGCGGGAAGGCACAGCCGGGCCTGGCACATGTTGGGCTCTTGATAGAAGTCGTACGGTCCTTCGCTCTGGAGGATGAGACCCGCTGGACCGCCGGAGCCCCGAACCGTGTTCTGTAGCACCGAGCCGAGCAGCAGCTGAGAGCCCGTCAGCTCAGGGTCCATTTCACAGTCTGGAGAGAGAGAGAGAGAGAGAGAGAGAGAGACGTGTGTGTACAGAAAAACACAGCACGGTGTTACACGTGACCTGGATTACAAAAATGTAGAGAGGAAGTTTGTGAACTGTGCGTTACCCATGAGATGATAGAAACGTGCGATTAGAGGTGCGGTGATCTGATAAGACGTGACCAAAGTGCTGAGGTGTTCTTTGCTCCGGTTGGCCGGCGGATTTGAGCGGTACCACAGCGACCGAGCGAAGGCCAGGCACAGCTTCTGATGCACCTGAACGATGGTGTTCTGGCAGCTGGACGCCTGTAAGACGCTGTTGTCACAGGTCTCGGTATCTCCGTCACATTCTTCATCATCCTCGATAATGATCGGCTGGTCCAGACTGGGTTCTTCGGTTATATCGGCAAAATCCTGAAAGGGGAGTGTAAACAATGAAAAAAACCAGCCTAATATTGTGTAGACAAGAGACTATAAAAGTAAAAAAAAACATGCTTAGGCTACGTTAATCCAGCGTCGGGTACATAGTAAATGTCTAGAGAAGTTGCGGGCGCGCTTACTTTGTGGTATGTCGGGAAGCAGCGTTTGAAATCGCGCTCCTCCTGCTGGTCCTCACTCAGGCCTCCTCCGTGTACTTTGGAGCGGTTGCGGTACAAACTGGCCTCCATCTGCTCTTTCTCCCTCGCTCTCCTCTCCTGCTCATCCCACTCGTTCACCAACGCCTGAACACACCGAGATGTAAGAACACAAACACTCATAAAACAAAAAAAAAACAAAAAAAGGGCATTAAAACTATTACAGCATTGCGAGTAACTTGATTTGCGAGTGTTTTGCAAGACGAGCAAAAGTTTTTAAATAAGTTGTAACTCTTAGCTTTAACTTTTAGCTTTCTAAACATTGTGACTGTGAACGTAGTGACTGTTCTTTAGTAACTGCACTACAACAACGGCCCTCGTCAAGAAAAAAGTTAAAAGGCTGTAGTGTGAGTGCTCCTCTCTTTGGTCTCTATTAGTGATGGAAAGTTTGGATAATTTTAGTGACTCGGTTCTTTGAATCTCAAACTGAACGAATTTTTCTTTTGAGTCATTTAGTTCATTTAGTTTTTTTGATCAGAAATAAAATAAAATGTAAACTTTTTAATAAACAGACCCCCAACACGTCTACATACACAGGAAGTTTGGTTCCTGTAATTAAAATATTGCAATGTAGCTAAGGAAGTATTATGATAAACAGAACGAGCAGCTCACCTCTCATATCTTCAAGTCCGAATCGTTAAGTTTTTTGTCACGTGATTCTCATAGATCCAATGCAGTGCAGTACACAGGAAAAGAACTGAGCGGTTCGTCTCATGAGTCTTCTAATCCGAGTCGTTCGTTCTTTTAAATCTATTGCACTGTATAACGTCTATGGGAGTCACGTGACAAAAGAACGAACGACTCGGACCAGAAGAATCATAAGATGAACTGCTCATTTTTGTTTCCTGTACATAACCTACGGAGGTTTTTGCGATGCTTTGTGCAGTAGAAAATAAACGAAACATTCGCTGAGACGTCTCGTTCTACTGAGTCACGTTAAAGACTCGTTCCATCATCAGAGTTTTCATTATTTCTTATGTAGGAAATCCGCTTTGATATACAAGGACGCTTCTGGAACAAAATTATGCTCGCAATCCAAGGTTCCACTTTTCATTTTATTTTCCAAACTCTCACCTGGCAGACGTGTCGGAGGAGATTCTGCGCCTCTGTCCCGAGCTCTCCCGCGCTTATGGCGTGACTCTGCAGACACAACAGAGCGCTGAGCAGCAACATGACAGGCTTCGGGACCACGCGCTGCACCTCGGCGTCAGGAAGCAGCTTGTCCAATCCTCTGAGAGTGTCCACGCATGTCCGAGAGCACAGGTACTGGGCGCGGTCTAGGTCGGAGGTCAGCGGTGGCGCGGGAAAAGCCAGCAGCATAGAAACGAGGCGCGGGAGACCCGGGAGCTCGGTCAGTGCGGATGCCACCTGCGCGGCCAGCAGACGCATGCCGTGCTGCAGCTGCAGAATCGCCGAGCGCAGGGGCACCACGACGTCCGGGTACAGAGGGTACTCGTCGACCAGGCGCTGGGCAAAGCGCTGCTGCGATGCCTGCCACACGGCCTCCTCCTTCAACAGGCCTTGGACGCCTGGACGGGATTTCGGGCCGGAGCCCTGCTGAGCCTTGACAAGGTGCGACAAGAGGTCGCCTACTGCCGCCGGCTGGCCGATGCTGCACAGGTAGTGCTGGAGTTCCTGGTACAGGCGTCCGTACTGCGGCTCGGCGGGACGACATGCCTGTTTGCGACCGAGCTCGAAGATCTGTTCTTTAACCTGCTGCATGCGAATCCACAGGTACCTGCCACAGAGAGCGCCGTCACTTCCTCTCTCTCTCTCTCTCTCTAGTGTTACACGGTTTAGTTTTAACAAATTTTTACAAAAAAAAAAATAGTCTTACCTGATTCGGGGGTGTTGGAAAGCATCGGTGGTGGTGCTCTCTTCAAGCTGTACCCCTGTGAGAAGCTGAGAGGACAGACTCCGCCCATTCCATTCATCTTGAAGCAAGGCAAGCTGGAAAAAAGAAGATTCAAAACTCACATTCTGATTTAACATATAAATGATATACTTTCGAAAAGTCCGTCTACACCAGGCGGCTCACCTCGTCCTGCGCGTATTTGAGTTTGTATGCCCTCTTCACTGCCGGGTCAAATATCGTCTGCGGAACCCAGACTTGGATCTGCAGCAGGCCCATGTTCACCCAGAACACCCCGGACCGCACCAGCTGGACCGCATCACACGCCCGGTTATGGGAGAACTGAGTTAGGCAAGTCACCAAGGTGTCCAGGAAGCCTTCCGGGAGGAGATTCTCAGGCAAGCCGTCTCTCAGGGCGATCTGAACGTCCTGCGCGGCGCCGACGGGGTCGTCGCCTTCGACGAGAGCGTCGCAGGATTCCGCATAGCTTTCCTGAAAACCTGGAGACAGGAGGTCCGAGAGCGCGTGCAGCTGCCGGCACAACACCAGACCCTGCAACCTGCGGTCGGTTAATCTTGAGAGAAAGAATAAACACATGCGTTGTTTTTCCTCTCAAATGACATTTAAACAAATACAGGTTAGTCCCCGACTTACAAACAAGTTCTGTTCTGGGAGCACGTGCGCAAGTCTGATATGTTCTTAAGTCCGACAAGGTGAGTCTTACACACCTTTTATACGAATATACAATGTAAAGCATAGCAATCCATTTGACTAAATCTCTGTCCCCTTTCCACACACTGCCATCATGTGGCCAAAAACCGTAACCGTGCCGAAGGAAATGAATCTCTCACAAATCTCTGCGCGTTTAAATCGCGAGGGGAATCCCGGACACCATTTTTGTCTCAGAGCTGTTTTCCACTGTATTAGACTGCGAACTCTGGTTTGTTGAGGATTTTCCGAAAATAGGATTATTCACCATCAGGAAAGTTTTACAGGACCCATTGTGCTCCCGGACCGATTCACTGAAACCGCTGCGGCCGACTCATTTCTCCCGCACCTCCACACACACGCATACAATATACCGAACTTTAGACATTTTATACATTCACTTACACACTAAAAATATTGTATATAATTGTAAATATTGGTATCTGGTGCACTACAGTGTCTACTTTTTGTACAATTCACATGAGCTACTTCTGTGATTGAACCGTTCTGTTCTTATCTGCGGAAATTCATAACTCAAATGTTCGTAAGTCGGTGAATACCTGTAATTACATTAGGAACTTAGTAGTGAGTGTACATTTTCCCATACACACACACACACGTCTCTACCTGAAGTCAGCAATTTCAGTCATGGCCAGGTTGTCCCATAGCACGGCACTGAGGTCCTGGAGTTGTCCAATCCTCTCTCTCCACTCGCCCAGCGTCACCCTCGATGAGGTCAGGAAGGAGGTGCCTGATGGGTCCCAGCGACCGCCTTCTTCACTGCTGCTCAAAACTCCAAGCACGCACCGCGACCACACAGCTCGGCTCAGCATCCCCGGACCCTGCGCCAAAAATAAATAAATAAATAAATTTATTAATAATTTACACAACACAATTACAGTCATGCATCTAAAATTTTTTAAAATCACTTCATCTCAGTCACGCACCGTATCAGAAGGCCCGAGCAGCGATCGGAAGCTCTTCGTTGTCTCTTCTTCGTCTTCGCTCAGAGGGCTCCATTTCAGCCAGCGTTCAGGATCCGAGGTCACGCTGCCGCTCCAGAGCGCTGCCAGAGTCTCGGAAAGCAGCTCACACCACACTAACGGCAGCTCATCTACAAGCTGGAGACAGCAGTAATGTTAATGTAAGGTACTGTGTGACACCTGAGAACAAAAAATTGGTGTCAATTACGTAGTGAGAAGTGATTTACGCGCACTCGTTCTGTTCTGTGGAGGAACCAGAGCGGCTGGAGCAGACGGACGCTCGTCGGAGTGGACTGTATGCAGAAGCGCAGGTGGCTGGATAGAGATCCTCGGAGATCTTGCTCCTCATTTTTGCTTCCTCTGTGGAACAAAACCCAGTCAGGAACGGACAGTGATGATAAAACTACAGCTAGTCCCCGACTTACGAACGAGTTCCGTTCCAGGAGCATGTTCGTAAGTCTGATTTGTTCCCATGTTCAAAAAAGTGAGTCTTCTACACCCTTGACACGAAAGTAAATCATACCAATCCACTTCAATAAAGCTCTGTCCTCTTTCCCCACACTGCCATCATGTGGCCAAAAACAGTAATCGCACCTAAGGAAATGTGAAGTGTAACAATGGACGCCATTTTTGTCTCAGAGCTGTTTTCCACTGTATTGGACTGTGAGCTCTGTCTTATTGAGAAGTCTGGTTGAAATTAGGATTATTCACCACAAGGACAGCCATTTTCTATCATCATGCTCCTGGACCGATTCGTTGAAACCGGTGAGGCCGACTCATTTCTCACATACCCCGCCCACACACACACACACGGACTTTAGACATTTTATACATTCACTTACACACTGAAAATATTGTATATAACTGGAATTGTAAATATTAGACTGAGTGAAACTGAGGAGTGGTTGTCTACGACTCCCTCTGATGAGGTACCAGGTGGAGGAGGCGTAAGAAAGTGCAGGGGTGATCTTTATTTCCGCCCCGAGGACAGTTCATTTCCGAAGCACCCGAGTGCTTGGACCCCGTCTATCGCTACTGTCTCCTGAAGGCAATAAAGTAAATCAGACCTGGAATTATTATATAATTCAACCCTCACGTACCTGTGTGTGATGGACTGGTGCAGCAGATCCGCAGTCACTTTCATCTGGTTGAGGATGGCGAGTTTCTCCAGCACAGGCCAGAGCTGAGCCCTGCGAGCCAGTCGAAGTACCAGCTCACGATCTGGACCTGCGGCGTCTCCCGTCTCGTCCTCGGCTTCAGACAGTGAATCCAGCAGGCCACAGGAGGCCATGTGTCCCCGCAGCTGGTCCACGTTGAGACGGAGTCTCTCCAGCACACCTGAAACATCCGCTCGTTTAGAAACGAGGATCCTGAGACGAGTAACCGAGTTGAGTCACAACGCAGCCTTACCGGTACTCTGCGGATCGAGGAGAAGGTTAGCCTGCAGGACCAGACCCCACGCTTCCAGCAGGGCTTCCTTGCAGTCGGTCCTCATGGCAACGCCCTGGAAGCGGGTCACTTCCCGATTCCACAGCGACGTCGTTCTATCGTTCAGGCGCAATTCCCTGACGTCGAGAGTCTTGCTGAAGAGGCGGAGCTGAGCGGAGCATTCGGTCACACCCTCCGACTGCACGGAGAAACGGATGACGCTTTCGCATTTCGTCTTTTCACAAACTCTCAACGTTAAAAAAAAGTTATACCGGCGTTACGTTTACCTTAAATGGAAGGGGCTTTCCAAGGGTTTTCTGAATGCTCTTTAGCGCCAGAGCGACAGACACCGAGCTGGAGAGTGTGTTCTGGATCGCTGAGGAGATGGTGTGTAGCTCCTGCTGTCCTCTGCCAAAAGACACACACACGTAAGAATTTTATTTATTTATTTTTATATTATTATTATTATTTAATTTTTTACAAATGCTTACTCGTAGTCTCCATCTCCCATCAGGAGCTGCGGCAGGCGTAGCACGAGGTGCTTGTGAACCCACTGCCAGTGCAGGGAGAGGACACACACTCCGCGGGCGTCCGCTGGCACGGAGTTGCACACGTTCCAGAAATGGTCTCGCCACCGGAGCAGCTGCAGAATCTTCACAAAACATAAAACAAGCAAGGGTTTTAAAATCAATCATACACACGTGTACACACACACACACACAGACGAGACAAGAGCCTCATACCTCGAACATGAGGTGGTCCGAGACGTTCGGCTGATCCGCCTGCACAGCCTGCAGCACGAAGGAGTCCCACAGGTCGAAGAAAGAGCGCAGGTGAACCAGGACTGGATGCGGCAGCTGCGCAATATCTACCGTTCCTTTAAAAGAAAAAAAATAATAATAATAATGTCAAAGGTTGGTTCTGCAAACCGAGACATTTTGGACAATTTCATGCTCCCAACATTGCGAGAACAGTTTGGGGATCTAAATCTTGTGGAAAGCCTTCACAGAACGGTAAAAGCTGTTATAGCTGCAAAGTGGGCGGGGCCAACATCATATTAAACCCTATGGATTAAGGATCGGATGTTCCTCAAGTTCGTACGCATGTGAAGGCAGGCGATTGAATACTTTTTGCAATATAGTGGAAATTTGCAGAAAAATTGGGGGGACGCAAAATGAGTAACTACAGACAACTTGCCAAAAACTGATACAGATAAAGCAAATTTTCTGCACAATCTAAAGTCCCGGTTTGACTTGAACGGCCCTCGTATATACGTAATCTTTCCGATATCCATCTTTAATATTTGAATTTGTACCAATACCTTTAGAAAAGGCAGTGGCCAGCCTCAGTGCACTGTTACTAGGTGATGTAGTTCCTGTGCTGCTACATACAGCTGCTCTCTCCTCGCGGTCCATCAGTATGATGATTCTGAAATACATTTAAAAAATATAAATACTATAAAAGACACGTCTTGCGATTCAAACCCATTAACTCGACTCCAGAGCTAGAATCGAACCTGTTGGCGACGGCGTAGAGAGCCTCCATAAACTCCATACACCGCTCCTCGTCCTCGAAGTTACAGGTGTTAGCCAAAATGTCCAGGTACTGTTTGTTCCAGCGCATGTCTACCAGGATCCGGTAGTCGTCTGAAGACAGGAATAAGGAATCATCAATAATCAGCGCTAACTGGTGGATTATTCAGATGTGTATTGAGACTCTCGTACCTGTACTGTGGGGTTGAAGATGCTCAGTCAGGTATTTGCCCTTGCCCACCAGCTTGCTGTTGAAGACGGCTTTGAGAGCCTGATTTTCCGCCTCCAGCTGGATCAGCGCAGCTTCTGCAAAACGTATAACCATAAAACGTCCCATTTTCAGGCAAACTGATGCAGAAAATACAGGTTAGTCCCCAACTTATGAACGAGGTCTGTTCAGGGAGCATGTTCGTAAGTCCGATTTGTTCTTAAGTCCGACAAGGCGAGTCTTATACACCTTTTATACGAATATACAACGTAAAGCATACCAATCCATTCATGTGGCCAAAAACCGTAACCGTGCCTAAGGAAATGAATCTCACACAAATCTAAAAGTTGTCTCTGCGCCTTTAAATGACGAGGGGAATCCCGGACACTATTTTGTCTTAGAGCTTTTTTCCACTGTATTGAACTGCGAACTGTTTTTTTTGAGGATTTTCCGAAATTAGGATTATTCACCATTAGCACTTATATACAGGACAGACATTTTCTATCATCGTGCTCCCGGACTGATTCACTGCAACCGGTGAGGCCGACTTTTAGACGTTTTATACATTCACTTACACTCTAAAAATATTGTATATACTGTGGAACCTCGGATTACGAGTAACGCGGTTTTTACGAGTGTTCCGCAAGACGAGCAAAGATTTTTAATAAACTTTGACTTGAAACACGAGCATTGTCTTGGTTTGCGAGTACCGAGTATCATGTATCACGCATGCGCTTCTTGTTTTGACGCCGAGCATCATGTGATCACAACTGAGCCAAC
>JAQMYG010000012.1:33389758-33404876 GCA_030014215.1 Clariallabes teugelsi
AAAAAAATTGGAAGTGACTGTGGGTGTGCAAATATGCATAAAAAGTGACCTATTAAAGTGTCTTATTAAAGTGTCTTATTAAAGTGTCTTATTAAAGTGTCTTGTGCAATGGTCCAGAAATGAAAATATTAATATATAGTGCAAGTGTGTATGAATGTGTCCATGATTGGCCAGTCAATGTTGAAAGTTTAAAAAGATGGTATTAGTCCTGTGTTGTGGTTGAGAGACCTTATCGCCTGTGGGAAGAAGCTCAATAAAGTTCAATAAACTTTATAGACTCAAAAAATTTAAAATAAGAAAAGAGAGAACTTTTTAATGCCTTCATATAATTGTCATTTTACAGAACTAAATTAGCACTGAAAATAAGACAGAGAGCGGACTAACATTTAACAATTTTAAGGATTTTACAGCGGAACCTTTGCATATGAATTTAATTCGTTCTTTTAGTTTACGAGTGTTTTGAAATACGAGCCCGCTTCCGGAACGAATTATGCTCGTAATCCAAGGTTCCACTGTAATAATGTAAGTGCAGATAATCCATTCCAGCCACCCAAAACATCACACAAAAAAAAGTGAAAAATCACTTAGCCTTTGAATGCATGCAAAGTATCGTGGGTTGACTCTTTCTAAACAGAAAACAAAACTTGAACTCGCTTCGCTTGGCTTCCCGCTGACGCGAACAAGTTTTTAAATCGGATATTTTTAAAATCATGATCCTTAGAGAATCGCAATAAAACTCAAATCGATGATGTATCGTGTGATCCCTGGTGATTCCCTTCCCTAATATTAAAGCTGAATCTGAAATACACACACACTAGATTACTTTCAGGGTTTATTTTATGAAGACTGAGCTACTTATATTAACCAATAGGAATAAGAAAGAAAAAAATTCTCTAACCTTTTTCAACGTAATCTGTTTAGCTTCCGTCCTGAATTACGATGAAGACTCTGTGGACATTTACTCAGGACTTGAGGACAGTCCCAGCAAAAGCAAGAACAACAGTGAGTTTGCTTTTTTTAATTTTTTTTTATTCATTTATTTATTCTTTCTTCAGTAAAAGTAGGCATGTGATTACACTGAGGTGTTTCGTTTATTCTGTTCATTTTCCTAACACTGACGCGAGACCTGGACTTTTGCTCACTTTGTCATCTGTTTGTTGCTCATCAGGCAAGGCTGGGACTTTTCCTTCTCCGAACGCGGCGAAAGAGTCTTTGGATTTGTACGAGGAGCTCATTACCGAAGAGCAGGAGGAGAAGGACGCGACCTATAATGAGGTATAAATCGTTTTCTTTTTGTCATCCAGTACTTGATGCTTTTTCACACCTATAATGAGCCTTAACCTCCTGTCTGATTCCGTTGCAGTTGAAAAGTAAATTTGTCGCGGCACAAAACCAAGTGCAGGATTTGCTCGCCAAATTGCAGCAGATGCAAACTAAGGTAAGTACACAGTGTGTGTATATGCATTACACAGTGGTGACCAAAAGTGTGAAGACAACATGTGCCATGTATTATAGCTCTCACTTAGCATTATAGCTGTCACTAGCTATGCGACGACAGTGTTCAGCTTCTGGAGCTTCATCATCTCCAGACCTTTACACCCGATAGAAAACTGATGAACGATGGTGAAAAACTTTTGAATTTATGGCCAGCCGGATTCAGGAGGTTTTGAAGAGTAAAGAAGTTTATACTAAATATTGATTGTTGTATAGAATAGAATATCATTAAAAGTCTGGATTTCACGTTTGTCCCAATATTTTTGACCAACACTGTTTACTTGTAGACCTTTTATTGTATATATTTTTTAAAATACTCAATAAGACACATAAGGAAGTAAACAATTGTGGTTTTTGCCATTAAAGGATAATTATGAATTAAAGGACAATGTGATGAATCAGAATTACTGTTATCTTTGTGATGCTGAGTATTTTCCAATATTGCTATGCCATTTATTATTAATCACAGTAGCATTTTTATTGAAGACTGACTTTTAATCAGTTTATAGTAATGTTAAATAACATCAAACTGTAAGTTGTAGTGTATTAGCTATATATACACAACTTAAAGTATATTAGTGTCTTAAAGTCTTCTGACCAATAAGGACAAGAATCACCAGGGGCCTGTTGATACGATACGATATAACAATACCTAGGTGCCGATTCGATTTGTATCACGATTGTGTTAGTATTACAATTCTTTTCTGTTGCAATCATAAACAGACTTCACAAGTACTACTGCTACTGCCCAATGTATGTATAGTTTAGTTTTTGCATCTTTTCTTTTTGTTTTTTTGACATACGTCATATATTTACTATACATTCATAATTTTTTTCCTTCTATCTCTATTGAGATTTACTCAGATTTGAGAATTTTGTATACTATTGCACTTGTATACTATGTATACTATAAGACTTCTATGTTCTTTTTGGGGTTATAGAACTCAAGTTTGCACCAAGAGAACACGCTGTTGAAGAAAAACATATGTGCACTTATCAAAACGGCTAAGATGGAGATTGTTAGGAAGGATGAGGAGATAAGCAAATTAAGCAAAAGGTAAATGATCCAGGTGTTCGCTGTGTTTTTCAGTAGATGTGTGCCATCAATCCAGAAATAACACGTCTTTATGTATTTGCTTTTCCTGCAGATCGAGTTGGGGTGGTTTCCATCCATATGCAAGGGAAAGAAGACAGGATGCCTCCAGCAGGAGGTTGCCAGGTTTGAACAACTCTGTCGGTTCTGTCAAGGAGTCTCAGGATCTTAAAAAAGATAAAGTTTTATCAGCCACGGTGTCCCAAGGTAGAACTTTAAACCCACCTGGGGATTCGTCCTCGGTGGCTGCCGCACCGGCGTTGTCTGTAGTGCTACGGACATGCAACCACGAGAGTCCTTTAAATCGGGCAAATGAGGATTCTCGTAGTTTGGATTCGCCGCCTAGTGCTGTTGCACAAGAGCACAGGCCTGTTCAGAGTAACAGAGAAAGCACAAGCTCGAACCCAGAGACTAGCACTAGGCAGAACACTTGTAATGAAATGGATAACAGGAAGGGAGAGAAACCATCTTGGAAAGAGAGCACGTCGAAAGAGCAGGGCGTGTCAGAAAAATCTCAAAGCAAAATGCATAAAAACAGAGTAGAGACCGAGCAGAGGGAGTCAGCAAAAGGGAGCTGCGGATCAGAAAGCGGTCAACATCAGCAGCATGACGATCCGGTACCGCTCAGGAGATCCGGTCGCTCGAGGAGTCCTGCGTCCTCGTCCACATCCGAGTCGTCTAGATCGAACGCAGACACGCAGAGCCGGAAAGAAGAACTGCGGCATAAGCGAGGACCGGAACGACAGAGCAGGCATACAGAGGTGTCCGGTGGGAGAAGCGAAAAGAGCAGCTCAGACAAGTCGCACCGGACGACGGATAAAAGAGAAACGAGGGAGCAGCATAGAAAAGAGGAGAGGCGGCAAGAGGACACGAGGAAACGCATCAGAAGTGACAAGGAGTATGAGTATAAGAAGACTCACAGTGAGGAAAGACATAAATCGGATGAAAAGAATAGTAATAGAGCCGAAAGAAGAAGCACCAGATCCGAGACTGGCAAAGAACACGAGAGGCAGAGCACCAAAGATTCAAGTGCTGGCAGGGGGGTGGGACATAAAGCAGACAAAATACGTTCCGATGATGGGAAGGACCGGAGCCGCACCGACGTACGTGAGAACAGACGCCACGCTTCACCCGTTAAACCTCACCGCAGTGCTCAAAGTCAGAGAAAAGATCAAGATGACAAAAGGAGAACATCTGGAAGAACCGTCCAGGAAGAGTCGTCCAAGAGCAAAGCATCAAGCAGAGGTGACACTGGTGCGAGTTCTTATCTAGACAGTGCCAAAGAGAGTATAAAAGGTAAAGCGAGCGGTAGGGGTGATAAAGACAAGCAAATTGTCAAAGACAAAGGATCAAAGACCGGTCCGGATGATGCAAGAAACCCCAAAACGAATGAGGACAAGAGCGTCCGAGGGGACGTCTATGCAAGCGCAGGAGGAAAATCTCCGCCGAGGTTAACCAGCAACTGTGATGGTTTGCCCATTCCAGAGGAGAGCAGTCCGAAGAGAAAATTAACCTTTATGGAAACCTTGAATCTGACCGTCTCGCCGATTAAAAAGCACCACAACTCTGAACGAGTTGACGAGGCAGGAGTTTCCGAGCAGCCACCTCATCCTGAGGACACCCCAGTGAGCAACTCGACAGCAGAAAGAAGTTTGTTCGAGGTTGGAGAAGAGTTCTGCGTCATCGATGAGATCGAGGATGACACCCTGGTGCTCTCGGCAAATCCAGCCACACAACCATGTGATGAAGAAGCACCAGCAAGCCTGGAGGTCAAGGAACCTGAGTTACCCCAAAGGATTGATGATGATCTGAGTGAAACGCCATCTGGGAAGGCGAGTGGTACAGACTCAGAAATGCAAGAAGATGAGTCAGTCATTAAAGGAGATGTGTGTTCTACCAGCGATTCTAAGAAATCTGTTTCTGAAGTTTCTTTACTCTTTGAAAGTGCTAAACCGGTCGCCAGTCCCACTGTTCCTTTAACTGATGATTCTCAGGCTTCGGCAAAGAAGGATAAGGAGATCCGAAGAATCGATGGTGATGATCCTGGCAAAGATGACCAAACAAATAATAAACCAGAGGCATCAATTCAAAATGAGAAATCTCAGCAGGAAGTCAACACCTCAGTCATGGAAACTGCTCCAGCCAGTACGTGTTCAAATATGGACTCTACAGTGTCTCTGGAAGTTGTGTCTAGTACTGTTACTGTGGAAAACAACCAAGAAACCATTACTAGTTCAGACACTGACATCACACAGAGCCTTGAGAACCTGGATCATTGCCCAGGCCCACTAGTCGAGCCAAGCGCTGAGACGATTAACATCAACAGCACAGCTCAAGAAGAGATCGTACCACCTGAACAAGCGAGCTCATCTGAGCCTGATTCCACAGAGAACGAGATGGAGTTCATCTCCAGGCCCTCCCACTCTGTAGCGGTGCCTCATGATGAAGATTCCATGATGCTCACCCTGAGCAACATTAAAGTAATTCCAGAAGCGATCAGTCCTCTTACAAGTCCAGTACGGCAGGTAAAGAAATCCCAGCAGCAGCGCTTGGGAAAGGAGATGCATGTCAAAAGTCTCAGCAAAGGTCAGTGTTTTCTGTGTCTTATTGTTATGGAACGTCCAATAGGGTCTAGTAGGTTTTTGTGTAGAACAATAAAATCAATTATTTATCTTTTTTAAGAGAATTTAAAATAAGCTAAGGTTAAAAAAAAAAGTGTGTGTGTTTATGTATGTATATGGACAAAAGTATTTGGCCAAACCTTCAACGACATATCCCAATACATATACTTTAATATGGAGTCAGTCTCCCTTTTGCAGCTATAACAGCTTCCACTCTTTATTCTTTGAATGGCTGTCCACCAAATTTTGTAGTGTTTCTGTGGGAATTCGTGTCCATTCATTCTGTCGAGTATTTATGAGGTCAGGCGCTGATGTTGGATAAGAAAGCCTGGCTCGCAATCTACACTCCAGTTCATCCCAAAGGTGCTCGATGGGGTGAGGTCAGGGCTCTATGTTAGGGCCAGTCAAGTTCTTCCACACCAAACTCATCAAACCATGTCTTTATAGTCCTTGGTTTGTGCACTGGGGCACAGTCATGTTGAACTAGAAAAGGACCTTTCCCAAATTGTTGCCACAAAGTTGAAAGCATAGCTTTGTGCAAGATATCTCAGTTTGCTAAAGCATTAAGATTGACCTTCACTGGACATAAGGGGCCTGATTGATTGAAACTCTTCAATTCAATAATCAACAGGTTTGGCCGAATACATTTGTTCATGTAGTTTACATATATGATATTGTGTTAAGTGTAGAACTGCATTTTAAAGTGATTTCCAGGTAGTTGTTTAGACATTACATACATAATGTTTTTTTTTCTTTTTTTCATTGTTCAAGATTTCTCCATGTCAGCCAGTGTGGCAGATAAAGATACTGTCAAGATGGATATGAACAAAGAAAACAAGAGACCCGATTCCATAGCCAAGCCTAGCCTGCCAAAAGATCAGCAAGAGGCTCTCTCTTCTACCGCTCCCGAAGAAGACTTGGAAGAAGGGGAAATTGTCAGTGAGAGTGAAGGGGAAGGGGCGCTAGTCATTCAGAGTCCTCCAAGTGAAATAAGATCAGGTTTAAGGTGTAGTCCCAGATCACCAGGGTTACAGAAAAAATCTCAAATGAGACCCGCCGTTCCTCCCGCCCGCAAAGAACAAGAGAAGAACAACGCTTCTAAAGGCAGTCCGTCCTCGAACAAGAGGCGCTTCAAAACCGTCACCGTCCCACCCAAGGCGAAAATTTCCTCTTGTGCTGATTTTATGAACATGTTGTCATTTATACGCTCGGAGCTGAGACGGAAGTACATGAAACTCCATAAAAACGTCACCAAACCCGCTTTTTACTGCATCATCGAAATGTCTCAGGCCTCTTTCACGGAATTTGTCGACAGCGTTAACTTTCACAAATTTTTCTGTCAAGGAAACGAGGTCAAATCTCGGCTCAATAAGATCATCTGTTCCGTAACGAGCAAGGTCTCGAACAACGGCATCGTAAACCGTATCTTTGAGCAGCGAGCCGAAGACCTCAAGCAGAAGCTGTGGAACTTTGTAGACGGCCAGTTTGATTTCCTGTTCAAGGAACTAAAGGCAGCCCTTAAAAGCGATCCAGGTCTTTCTAAGAACAAACCTTGTTTAGAAGGAAAGCAGTCAAGTTCTAACGTCAAGGAAGCTTTGAATGTGGATTTGTGTAAGATACAACCTAAAGAGCCTTTGAGCACAACTGAAAACAGACCAGGAAAAAAAATCGAAAGCGAGGGCCAAAAGGTCCAGGAGAAAATTTCTTCTTTAATCAGTGTGCCATGTAGAGGCCTTGGGAGCAGTGGTAAAAACATAAAGGCAACCATGGAAGAGGGGCCCAACGCACCAGAGCTGCCCACAAATAACCAGTCTAATCAGCTACAAGAGGTTTCATCCTCTGAGAAATCTCTCCAGGAAGTTCTTCCTGTACACGAGAACAGAACCTCCTGCTATACCCGTCGTCTTTCTCACAGTGGATCGACACATGATCGATCAGACTTTGAAATTCTGACCGAACAGCAAGCATCAAGTTTGACCTTTAATCTGGTGTCAGATTCCCAAATGGGAGATATCTTCAGATGTCTCTTGCAAGGATCTGATCTGCTGGAGAGCGTTGATAATCACAGCTGGCCTCTCAACACTCCAAGGAAAGACTGTCAAGCCGGAACAAGTCTCATTGGCATCATGACGCCCAGCAAGATGATCACACCACAGAAGCTTCTCACATCATGGACATCTATTTCACCGTACAAGTATCAAATGCCATTGAATCCAGCTCTCCTTGATGAAAACTGCATGCTGGAAGTTCCTTCTAACCCATCTGTCCAGGCTGTGGCTACAGCGATTTCCCATCAGCCGTTCTCGATTTTGGCTGAAGATCTGGCTGTATCCCTGACCATACCCTCACCTTTGAAGTCAGACGGCCACTTGAGCTTTCTGCACCCAACTAACGAACAGCAGCTGTGCACGCCAGCCAGCATCATTAGTGCCCATTACAGCGAAGATGCGCTTCTTGATGGGGAAGATGCCACCGAGCAAGATATTCACTTGTCTCTCGAAACGGACAACTCCAGCAGTCCGTCGACTGTCAGCGGAAATTGGGGGGCGCCGGATCCTGCCGTGTTCCAGTTCAAGCCAAACTTGCCTATGCAGGCAGAGGTGACGGAGAAGTCCAACGATCACTTTATAGTTCGGATCAGGCATACGTCTCTAGGCGTAGAAGAGGAGCCCCAACAGGAGCGGAAAGAAACACCGCCAGCTGCAGATGTTTTGTCCTCACTTCAAAGTGAGGCCATGCAAACCGTGGCAGGTCAGATTCAGGTCACCTCAAATGAAAGAAGCGAAGCTGAAATACCAAGTATGAACACCTCAAAAGATCCTGCCACATTGCCTAAAACCACAGAGAACCTGATTGAGCAAGTTGATGATGTTGCTCATGATGCCACCACAGGTGTTCCTGCCGCCGCAGACTCTGAGCATGGGCTAAAAAACTCGTGCCACAGGGTCTCCAGGAAGCGCAAGAAGCATCATTCGGCGCCAAAAGCGAAGCGTTCTAGAAGAGAGAAATCGCAAGATAAGCCAGAAAAGCAAAAGCACAAAAAGAGGTCGAAATCATCCAAGGATAAAAACGAGAAGACTCCTGTGAAGAAGATCAAGACACCGTCTCCTCAGCTGTCTCCCAACAGTCTCTCTGCTAAGAACGTAATCAGGAAAAAAGGAGAAGTAGTGGTGACCTGGACCAGGTCAGTATATATTAGGCTTTTCTGCTGTAATTAAAATTGTGTCCACAGATGGTCATTGCGAAGAATTTAATAAACTGTTTTTTTTTTTTTTTTTCTTTTCTTTTTCTTATCTAAAGGGAGGAAGACCGAGATATTCTTGTTGCGCTCAAAACGAAAGGAGCTTCCTCAAAAACATTTGCCACTCTCTCAGCCAAGTTGAGAAAATCACAAGCGCAGGTATTTTTGGTGTTTACTTGGTATTTCTGATTAGATAACTATAATCTGAGGTAAAAGCCAAGGCTTAACCTAACATTGTTTCTTTCCTGTTACAGGTTGAAGAGCGGTTTACCCAGCTCATGAAACTCTTTAAGAAGAAAGAGAAAATGGAGACGTGAGAGCCAGTCGAGCCTATAGTGTAACATCTGACCGTTCTTAATCTTGTTTCTGCAAGAGGGCACGTGCCACAAGCAAAGAAACCAGCATAATATACTTGTCACTGGATTTTGATAAGCTGGAGAATATTTTTTTTTCTTTATTTCAGTGTTATTTGACACTGTATTATTATTTTGTGGACAAAAACACTGCAAGATAGAAGATCTGCAGTACTATGGTTTATACTCTTTTCTATTTTGGCACCTCTGATTTAGTTTATAGGTCATTATGTTAGATTCTAAGCGTCAGCCAAAATTTGGAGATGTTTACAGCATCCTGTCTATCCATACAGTCAATTTTCTTTAAATGAAGGTGAAAGATCAGCTGTTACAAATGAATAACAGCCAAAAAAAAAATGGTTTTTGAACAGATCCTGAGGTGATTTAATGGCTTTCCGTTAAAGACGCTGGAGTCATTTTTAGCGTAGTATCTACCTCTAAGAGACCGGAATAAGCATGCTTAATGAGAAGGAAAAAAGTGTGAGAGGACATAAAGCCTGACAGACCATATACCTGTGTTCTTTAACTACCCAGAAAATGTAAAATGTCTCCAAACAGACATTTGTTCCCCTTGTTTGCATATAATTATCTTCCAAAAATCTTAGCAATTCAGATGGAACCCATCTTGAAGCAGAGGAAATTCTTATCTCAAACTCTCCAATTAAACATATGTTCAGTCATTCATGACATTTCATAATAATCCCTATAAAAGTGATATTTGACCTTTTTTTTGTTTGTTTTAAATCCTGAGTCATTTTCTTTCTTCTCAGATTGATTCTAGATCTGCAGGTTTGTCTTGTATATATGAAAAATGGAAAAGTTGTTGGAAGGCTTTTATCACAAATTTATCCTTTTTTTTTTTTTTTTTTTTTTTTTCCCGTTCTGAATGCACCTCTCGTTTGAATTTATATTCTGTAAATATTGTAAAATGCAGGAAAGTTTTTCACTTTTTAAAATAAAGTTAATTTATTTCAATTGTATGCTGCATTGTTTTGAAAGCTTTCATTCATCCCGTGGCAGTCAGCTACTTGCTGTCAATTTCAAAAAGATTGTTAAAGTAATAATCAATCAAAATGCCACTTGGCTCCAATACAAATATCTTGGACTACAGCAGGTTAGAAGATTGTTTGAACCTTGTGTGGTTATTGTTAAGAATCCTTCATTTAATTTGTTAAAGTTTTGGTTAATTTTAGATGTATAAACTTGCAGTATTTAGCAGTCCACAGCTGGTTCAGGAAAAATGCTGCAGGTGGAAACAGGAAGACAGCGTGGCAAGGTTTCCTCTAAACATCCTTGTTTAATCGCATTTTATATACTTCATATATTCAATAGGGCAGATTATCACAGTGCATGGTATTGGGACTAGCACGTACCCCTCCATTCATGTTGTCGATGACCGAGTTGTGCCAGCTATTTCCCTGCAGGCGCTGTCCAGCCGTCCACAGATCAATAGCAACCTTGTATTAATTCACTGGGTGCAATAGGTCTGGGATTCATTTACTGAAGTGATGCCCAGAGAGAGGACCTCTCCTGCTTTACCAAAGACGTGAAAAAACAAAGCAAAGTTAGCGTTGTCTTCTTCATAATGACGAATCAGTGCTGAGACTTCTTTAAGACAATCCACATGGTGTAAGTGTCCTGTTCATTTTTATAAAAACTATTTCTAAAGGTTGCTTTGGGGTGTTATTAGTTCTAGGAGAATGTAACCCCTCCAAAAAACATTTGGGGTATTACATACAGTAGAACGTTCTCCATGTTACATAGGGTTTCTCCCAAATTGTATCTAAAGTGAAGTGTGTTTTGCACTCTCGTACAATTCTAGGCAATGTTAAACCAAATATGGGTGATTGGAACCTTTTGGGAAGCATCTTGGAAGAAGTTCATGTCCATTCCACCATAGTGGGCAAAATCTGGCTGACCATCCTCTTTATCTTTCGCATGCTGGTGCTTGGAGTTGCTGCTGAGGATGTCTGGGACGATGAGCAAAGTGAGTTTGTGTGTAACACGGAGCAGCCCGGGTGCAAGAATGTTTGCTACGATCAAGCTTTTCCCATCTCCCTTATCCGGTACTGGGTCCTGCAGATCATCTTCGTATCCTCACCTTCTCTGGTCTACATGGGCCATGCGCTTTACCGGCTGCGTGCTCTGGAGAAGGAGAGACACAAGAAGAAAGCCCAGCTCAAAGTCGAGCTGGAAGGGATGGAGGCTATCTTTGATGAACACAAAAGGATTGAGAAGGAGTTGAGGAAACTGGAAGAACAAAAGCGAGTCAGGAAGGCCCCTCTGAGAGGTTCCCTCCTGCGTACGTACGTATTCCATATTTTAACCAGGTCGGTGTTGGAAGTGGGTTTTATCCTGGGTCAGTATGCCCTTTACGGTATTGGACTGACCCCACTGTACAAGTGTGAGAAAGATCCCTGCCCGAACATTGTGGACTGTTTTGTGTCCAGGCCAACAGAGAAAAATATTTTCATGATCTTTATGCTGGGTATTGCTGGGGTTTCCCTTTTCCTAAACATCATGGAGATCTTTCACCTGGGAGTGAAAAAGATCAAGCAGAGCATATATGGCAATCTGCATGGTGGAGATGAAGAGAGTCTTTGCAGGTCAAAGAAAAACTCCATGGTGCAGCAGTCATGTGTCCTTACAGACTGCCTGCCACAAAAACTTGCACATATGACCCAAACATCGTACACGATAGTGACTGATGGACAGGTGGAAGCTTTGCCATTCCACATGCCCACTAGCAACCCTCTGCCCTCTTCAAATGCACCAACCAGTGATGCTCCTGTATCTGAGCAGCCAAAGCAGACGCGTATCCCGAGTCAGCCTGAGATCCAGGCCATCCGTCATCTAGGGGCCACAGAGCGACTTTCCACTGTGGACAACCGCGGCCACACTTCTAGCAGCGAAGGATCTGGACCCATGTTATCCTGCCCTCTGAAGGGTGCCGGTCAACTACCTCGAGCGTCCCTCAGAGCCAGCAACATTGAGATCCCAGCATCAATTCAGAATTTTGCACGCAAGCAAAGTCGGGTGAGCGTTTGCAAGGACCTGAGTGAGGACAGTGATTCAGCAGAACGTTACTCCACTGGTAGGAAATCTAGCTTCATGTCAAGAGGGCTTTCTGAGAGCAGACTGGCCATTCCACTGGAGAGCCCAATGTCCAAAAGTGGCTCAGAGTCGGGGACCCAGCAGCTGACTCGGAGTGAAAGCCCTACCACGATCCCACCACCTGCCAGTGGACGCCGCATGTCAATGGTAAGAACCTACTTTTTGAGATGGATTTTATGATGAATAGAAGGTACATCTTATACTTCAGTGAGTTAAGTAAGGAATAAAACAGAACACTGTTATTGGAAAATAATCAACATTTTCATTTGATACTGAGTTACTGAGTTACCGTTGCCACCTGGAGCTGATTATTGTCCTATAACTGCACATACAGACTGACTTATTCAGCCTACACTTCAGCAATTTTTCAGCCATTACATTTTTTTTTATTTAGCAAAGAACGTATGTACACTTCTCACAACCACAACTACTATCATTGTTGTTGTTACCCGATGACCGATCAATTGCTGCAGCCAAAGAACCCTTGTTAATCTAACACAACTTTTATTAGTTCTTAAAGTGTAATTCTAAGTTAAATTACTATAGCCCTGTACTGTCATAGAATTGTAACTGACAGGGTACCTGTTCAAATGGGGCAGAGGTGGCTTGTAGTTAAGGTGTTGGACTGCTGACAAGGAGGTCCCTGGTTTGAGCTCCGATGCTGCCAGGTTGCCGCTGCTGAACCCTTAAATAAGGTCCTTCACCCCCAAATGCTCAGACACAATCGGGTATTGAGCTAGCAACCCAAACCTGTAAATAACTGACACAGAAACGTCAGCCATATAGGCCTCGTCTGATGTGCTGAGCGGCATGTAGACAGAACCACGAATTTGGAGGCAACACCTTGACCTGTTTGTCAAGTTCCTCAAACATTGAAAGACCACTGCTATTAGGGAATGGTGTTTCCAGCATTGCTGTGTTTAGGCAGGTGTCGTAGTAACATCCACACAAATCGGAAGGTTTTTAGGCAGAAAATGATCCAAAGCATCGAACAGCCTTGGCTGGCTTGTCTGTCTCCTATAGTGAATACTGGTGCCATTTCTTTCCAAGTAAATGATGCACACACACCCAGCCATCCATGTAAAAAAAAAAAAAAAGAAAAACATGGGACAAGGCTACCTTCTTCTAATTCTCTACCTTCTTTACCATTCTTGATGCCTTTGGCAGTGGACACGGGTCAACATCTGCACTCTGACCGATCTGCATGCCACGCAGCTCCATGTTTTATTTACATTTTATTTAATGGCTAATCTGTGTATTATACTAACAATAATAATAATAATATATTTTCACATTTTTCCCTTTCAGGGCATGATCCTGGAGTTGTCTTCGATCATGAAAAAGTGAAGTCAGCTTTTCAGAAAACTGAAAAACTTTGAGTCATCACTTTGGCGTTGCTGCTTGCATGTTTCACCACTACTGAAATATTATATACAGTATATCGGTTTATGTTCTGTGTAAACAGTTTGTCAAACTGTTGGATTAATTAAATAATCAATAATTCTATGTACATCTTGGTGGTCGACAGTGTTAATCTCAGTTCATTTAAATGGTCTGTGTACGTTCTTAGAAAAAGAACAAAGCCTTTTTAAACCATTATTTTTATGATATAGACCAACTTTACTATCTAATCTTTGTGCGCTTGGCCTTACAATCTTTGCATTTTATACTTGTAAATAATTTTAAATGTCTGCAGTGACCTCTTTCTCTCTCTCTCTCTCTCTCTCTCTCTCTCTCTCTCTCTCCCTCTCTCTCTGATCACAACACACTGGTCCTGTTTTAAACTGCCCAATACTAACTCCCAATCTAAAATGCCATTTAACACCAATGTGTGCACTTAGCATTGCATAAAACATCAGACTGCAAGTTGTTGACCTGTTGTAAGGTTTTTGGGACACCCATGTAACATCCTGAATTAGCTCCAGTCGTCAATAACTGTCGTCTGAACAACAGTGTTGATTGATATCTGGGAAACACGAGCCTCGTGAACATATGAGAGGCGTTCAAGTCGAACTAGGAGTTTGGCTCCCACACAATAACAGAAAACATTCATAAAATAAAAAACGACCTTTATTTCACTATATAACCCCCTGCGTTTCACTAGTGCTTGGATACCATCCAGGTAGTTATGTAAGTTTTCTCAGTATATTGTACTTCTCAGTACACACACATAAAACTCTGGCCTCCCAGGAACTCCCAAACATGTGGAAATGGCTTGGAGCGAGGTCAGGACTGTATGGTGGATGTAGCAATAACTCCCAGCTCCTGAGTTCCTGCAATGTGTAAGTGGTGTTGGTGAACGATTTTGTTTACAGTTCCCACAGACAGATGTGTCTCTTCTGCAAGTTGGCGACACACAGTATTATCTGTTGATTTTTAAGGATCAGGTGTTTGACTAGATAAACGTTCATGAAAATGACTGCAGTGGGCTCTCGGCTGGGATCGTCATCCACAGACGTTCTTTAAAATGTTAGCACCATTGAAATGTTCTACTGTGAGTCTCATCACTGTACTGTGCTCGAAGTCTTCTGTACATGTGAATTGGTTTTACTCTTTCATTCATGAGAAATTTCATCACGTAATTTGTGCGACATGATACCATGCGGTAACAGGAGACACGAGTTACTTACCAGCAGGACCAACAGGATGCACTCGGATTTGATCTTCCTAAAGTCCCGGTTTGACTTGAACACTCATTGCACAAACGCGTGATTATTATTGCAGTCTGATGAAGATGCTGCAAATTCAGTTTTGTCTGTTTTTTTGCACATAATGATCTAAATCAGTGCAGTTGCGACACTCGTGTCCTACATCTCCTCCTATTGGTGTTACTTCTGGCACTGGGTCATGTGGAGTTCAGTAAAAAAAAAAAAAAGTGACAAGGATTGTTCCTTCTTATACCACAGAGAATTTTGTACAGGATTATATGTACTCTGTAGTTATGTTAAATTTTGTTGAAACATTGGCAAGACAAGTTAGCTGAAAACCTTTTTTGTGTAAAAAAAAAAAAAAAAAAACAGAAGTCTGACAGTGCTGACACTGGAGACTCCTTCCATAAATGCCCACAATAGTCCACAGTACATCGTCCCCTGTGGAAATTGTTGCTATAAAAACAGTAACATATCAGCAGAGGTGGAAAGAGTAATAAAATTTTGTACTTAAGTAAAAGTACTGTTACTTTAGTGAACTTTTACTGAAGTAC
>JAQMYG010000012.1:33419390-33430144 GCA_030014215.1 Clariallabes teugelsi
GTTTGGTGTGACGAGGCTTTGAGGACCCGCGAGTCTCAGGGACAATTTGTGAAGTTTAATAAGGAAATCTAAGGATACGAAGTTTTACCGAGCATCCTGAGCATCCTTTCTGTCTTAAAAGTGATCATTCGTGTAATATTCCGCTTTCTTTTCTAACATACAAAGTATTTTTCTGTACTTTTTAATTTTGATAAAAATAACGATGCTTGAAAATCTGAACTTTTTTACTGATTCAAGTCATAAAATGAAATATCTATAATAAAGTTTGTACTAAAAAAAGGGTGCCACAAGGAGACTTTTGCACAGAATTGCATGTTGGTGTTGATTTTATAGACATAAGATGCAGAAAATGTGTGTACCAAAGAAGCTACTTCTGAAGTTTAAGTGACGTGGAGGCGAAACGATTTTGCTTCCCTTAAAAATTTCAAGTTGCTACCTTCTGCTGTTTTGGAGAGATGATTTTATACATGTACCCCCAAAACGGCCATTATACTGTCTCGCTTCAAAGTAATCATATTTCTTTATTAGTATTGATACTAAAATTAGTGCAAGCTTCTACAAGCATAAAAATTGACCTGTGAAAATTCTGGCTTAAATTTGAAAGCATTCTGTGCAAAATTAATAACCCCCCCACCACACACACACACACACACACACACACAAAAACAAACATGTAGTGTCCGTAACCAAGTCAAATTCATGTTGCGTTTTAGAATAATTAACTTTTTTCAGGTTCATGTCTTTTCATGTGAAATTTAAGTTCTAAATCTACGGTTCATCTTAAATGACAGTTAAGATCATTTAAAGATTTGAATTTAAAAAAGTAACGAACACTACAGACATAAAAGGGCATGAATCTGTATTTAGCAAATGTTTCTTTTTATCTGATACAAATATAAATGTGTATGCATATTTACAAAAAAATAAATAATGCATGGAGTATTATAAAAATAGTGGTTATAAGATCCTATCTCAAAATTCCTTTGGTCACTTTTTAGTACCGGTACCATGTTTTGGCCGTGTACATGACATATACTGTATAGGTTGTTTTATTAAGCGGTACATCTGACTTGTATTCAGCAGCATGTAAATTGATCTCATCAGTCCTAGACAAGGCTCTGTCAGTGCATCATCTTCATGAAGTACCCTAAAAACGCTGAATTCTACAAATAGTCAGCAAATGTGTTGCGCTTCGCCTCTCTCTATGACCATCGTGCCCATGAGCCTACACTTTAACAACTTCCTTCCTTCCTTTCGCTAAACTTCATTGTTTCCAGTGGGGCTATTTTTAAAGCCGTGTTTCACCCAGTTTCTCTCAGGATTTCTCTCTCTCTCTCTCTCTCTCTCTTGCTATTTCCTATATAAACACACAGCGGCAGTGTGAACGCTTTTTTTTTTGCGCCTGATAAGAAAAGTAGGCCGAGAGACATAAAGAAACAGCGCGAGAGCGAGAGTGAGAGAGAGAGAGAGAGAGAGAGGGGTTCCTCTAGGGAGCTTAAGGTTCATTTTATTTTTCTCCTCAAAGCCGTACACATCACAGTGACTTTTTATGGTCGTTTCATTAAAGTTAATTAGACAAGACGTGCTTTGTGACAGAGGTAAGGTAGTGAGTGTGTAGGAGCAAGAGAGATGGGAGATGATAGAGAGCGAGTGTGTGAGACAGGTCACGGCGATGTGCAACAATGCGGTCCTCTGAGATTAGAACATAACAACAGATTAATCTACTTGTTTATTTATTTATTTATGAGAAAAAAAACAATCAGCAAGTATAATTCAGGATTTTTTCCCCCTACACAATATGATGATCATTTACAGTACATGACCGCCAGAATTCTTACATTTGTTTCAGCTAATTATTAATAGGGATGCTCGGGATGCTATGATGGAAGGAGTCTCCAGTGTCAGGAGACCATGGTGCGGGAGTTATTTATACCTGCTCTAATGAGAATGGATTTGTTTACAGCCAAAACATGATGTTGGTGCTAAAAAGTGTCTGACCTACAGTATGGGTGAAAAAGTCAAGTTTCAGATAGGATCATATAACAGCATTTTTATAGTACACACTTAACACTTCTTATCTCCCGATCCGTACTTCGTTTTTTTTTTTTTTTTGAAAATACGCATACACATTTATATTGTTATCAGATCAAAAGACACACAACTGCTAAATACAGGTTCATGCCCTTTTATGTTTTTGTGTCCGTTACTTTTTTAAATTCAAATCTTTCAACGATCTTAACTGTCATTCCAGCGGAACTCGGACAATTTAGATTTCACATAAGAGACATAAACCTGCAAAAGTGTATTATTCTAAAACGCTAAATTGTTGACATGAATTCGAGATGGTTACAGACACTACATATTTTTTTTTGGGGTGGGGGGGGGGACTTAATTTTTAATTTTGCACGGAATGGTTTAATTTAAGCAACACATTTTTACAGGTCATATGCTTTTAGAAGCTTACATCAATTTTAGTATCAATACTCAAGGAAATAGGAATCATTTCAATTTTTAATGATTATTGTTAGAAGTCAGACGCTAAAAATGGGCCAGTTTGGGGGCATCATCTCTCCAAAACAGCTGAGGTTGGCAATTTTTAGGGAAGCAAGATTGGTCACTTCCATGTTGAATAAACTTTGGAATCTTTGGCGCAAACATTTACTGTATTATATGTATGACATAAAATAATAAAATCAGCACCAATACTGTGTTTTGTCCATTAGCAACATTAAATAGTCTATCTAGCTATCTATCTATCTATCTATCTATATACACACAGAGTCAGACAAAAGAATGTATACACACTTCAAGAAAAGAAAATAGTATGATATATATTAATATATACATATAATAATATAATGATAATATTATTAATATCATATTAATATAATATACAACATATATCAATAAATGTAGTATAAAATTATTGATATATGTTTTTCTTTCCCTGAAATGTGTATACATTTTTTTGTCTGACTCTGTGTGTGTGTTTATAGATAGATAGATAGATAGATAGATAGATAGATAGATAGATAGCTAGAACTGGTACAAACTTATAATACCTACACATTACTTCCAGGTTCATGTCTCCTCTTTCAGTGGTGTTAATGCACTATTGCTCTGGTCATCACCTCAGTGTGTGTGTGTGTGTGTGTGTGTGTGTGTGTGTGTGTGTGTGTGTGTGTGTGTGTGTGTGTGTGTGTGTGTGTGAGTGAGTGTGTGAGTCACCCTGACAAAAAAACGAGCTGCCTCATTTCTAACGGGCGCCCGTTGCCGTGGCAACGTGCCAGCTGCTTTTCGCCCAGCCCCCTGCTACGCGTACGATTACACGAGGTCCGATCATGTGAAAGCTCTCTCTCTCTCTCTCTTTCTCCTTTTCTTCTCCTCCATCTCTTATTCACAAACCCCTCTCCATTCAGACTGCAGGAATTCATCCTTTCCTTAACAGAACAGACTCATCTGTCTTGTGTCTCGTTCCTATAATCAATCGTCTGCGTAACGCTTTGATCGATCAGCTTTAATCCTGACCCAAAGCGTGGGTGTTCTTCAGCAAGGCACAATGAGAGAATTTAGATGAAGTGATAAATAAATGAAAAGAAATTATATGACTTAGATGATGAGTGTGTGTGGATGGATGTGTGTGTGTGAGTTAGAGGTCTTAGCAGGGTTGAGCTAGTGTGTGCGTGTGTCTGGTCAGGTGGATTACTGCAAAATGAGAGGATTGGTTTGTCATCCATCTGTGTCAGCAAAGCGAGTGAGAGAGAAAAAAAGGAGGGAGAGGGAGAGACAAAAATAGAGAGCAGGAGGAGAGAAAGAAAGTAAAACAGAAGGAGAGAGAGAGAGAGAGAGAGAGAGAGAGAGAGAAGAGGAAGCTGCTGCTGTCATCCTCACTAATACTAGCAAAGCACCACTATTATCATTTATAGTGAGTCAGCTGTGTGTGTGTGATTGGCATCAGTCAGGGGAAAAAAAACATGGCATGTTTAATATACCGCAACACACACACATAGCCTTAGGAGGACCTAATTACCGGTAAATTACACACAAAAACTAAGCATACATTAGTTTTAAAATAAAACCTGCAGCCGTAAACCGACACATGTTCAAATCTGTAACGTTTTCGCATCCTTGTGGGGGTATTTTTGTCACACCCACGCACGCATTCACACTTTCGTTCAATTAGACGTGATTGTGCATAATCAAACCACCTGGAGAAACTCCACGCAGATATTAACATGAGCTCAGGATTGAACTAGGGAGCATGCAAGGTGGCAATGCCATATTTGACGCAAGTCCCAAAAGAAACAAAAGGTGCTATCCACATATCCATAACACACACACACATGAACAATCCTATAATCTCCAGATTAATGGTGACTTGGCAGAGACTGGTGTATGAGTGTGTGGACAAAGGACACGCCAGTTTAAGACCTTTCAGTAACGAGCTACGAAAAATATCACAGATCTATCTTCTAGCCGACATACCTCAGGATAAAAGATGGCGCCTCGACCAATCGGAGCACTTGTTGAGAAGCCGCCCTCCTACTAGTTTCTAACACGCGAGAAGCTTCATTCAGCCTACGCTTGACTTCCATCACATGGCCAGGCTTTTACAGCGCACATGACCTGCCTCACAGACTGCAGATAAATATCTAGGCGCTCACAATACCACTGTAAATCACGTCTTCACCAGGATCTCTTACAGACACACTCATCATTGTTGTGTTCATTGCCACATCGTAAATTACTGCGCTGGACATTGGTAAATCATCTGTTCAGCAGGAGGGAAACAGAAATGATAAACAGAACGACAGTGACCTTTGCAAAACCATAGTCTAAGCAGCGAGTCGCTTGCTGCTCCCACTGTCTGCCTGGCAGATTAAATCAGTAGTAGACAGATCACTTACTTCTGTTCCTTGCTCCTGAACATGGCAGGACTCGCTGTCTCCTTCAGAAAAGGATCCAGACTCGTCGCTCGAGTTGGTTCCGTACGCCTGCTCGCATTTGATTTTCGGCCTTGCTGGGCCGAACAGCCCGTCGGTACCGGGGCCCAGTTCTGGAGGGTCAGTTGGCATGCAACGAATCATGTTGGAGCAGGGTGATGAGGAGAACTCGAACTGTGGCAGGCTGCAGGGAGAGCCACCGCTGCCATCCTCGGCATAGGAGTACGACGAGCAGGAGCTGGAGGTGCGGGTGCGTGTCTCGGAGGGCGGTGAGCGTGGGCACACCTTTATGGGCACAGGGCAGCTGGTGTTGGGCCTTTGGTGGCAGAGGAGTGTCGGCACTTCGCCGGAAGCAGCACCGGAAGAAAAACTTTGTGAGCTCGGCAGCGACTGGCTGCCACCAAAGCACAGTCCTTTGGGTAGGTGGTCAGCCAGCTCCTTGTCATGGGAGTTGCTGCCTGGATAGGAATGGGCAGGTGTGGGCAGCTGCTCACAGGCTCCTGATGAAAAGATGACACTGCGCCGGTCTATCTCTCCTTCCTGTTTACACACACCATCACATGATGCCGGCCTCAGAGACAGTCCCGTGGAGATGCTGTCAGCATCTTTGGGGAAGGCCACAGGCACCTGTGAAGGCCGGTAGTCCTTTTTGTGCTCTCCCTGAGTGCTTTCTTTGACCTGGGGACAGGCCAGTCTGCTGGCGTTAAGCTGCTGGGAAGTGTTGGATAAGTCCGAGATGCCGCGCTTCAAGAGACCGTGCAGTCCATTACCATCCAACTCCATGTCGGACGTGCCATTATCCTTGTCCCTGCCGTCATCCTCGTCGCCTGACAGACCCAGTGTGATAGGCTCGTCCTCGCCCTCCTGCGGCTCCTGCTTGATGTGAGTCACAGCTGGCCCGCTGAGCAATGTGCTTGGGAAACCTGAGGTACTACTGGTATGTGAGGAGCTCTCGTTGGTGTTGTGCTTACTACAAGCCTGCTGGTACTTCCTGTATTTGGGGCATCGTGGCAAATCCGAGGAGACCTGCTGATCTGAGTCCAACTGGCCATCTGGGAAGTCAGCGTTGGGTACCAGGCGCTCGTGGCCTGGCCGCCGCAGAGCATTGAGGGCATCTGGATGGCGGCGAGAGCGTGGAGAAGCGGCCCAAGTTGCTGGTGCATTTGTTGTCATGGCCGATGCCTCAGCTTGCATGTTCTCATCTTCTGAATGGTTGCTCTCTGGTGCCACCTTTGGGGAGGGCAGTGCCCCATCTTCCTCACTCCGCAGCTGTGCCTCCAGGAAACGGAAACAGGAGTCCTCCAGGTTGTGCATGCGCAGGAAGTCGGCACAGCGTATCACTTCCTGGATGTTGTCACGGCTGAGCAGCAACTTGGCTGTGTAGGCAAACTGCAACAATGGAGCAAAGCCCCTGGCAGTGACCTGCACACACACACACACAAAACACAGTGGAAAATGTTAACGATACCATCAGCAGTGCCATTGTTCTAGGCACTCGGAGTGTGCCGAGGCAAACTGACAGCTCTAATGACAATAACCAAAAAACGTCATCTTATGTCGGGTCAGCACTGAAATGTTCTACAGTATAAAATACGACCAAAAATAGCAGCATTAGACCAGCAGGTAACAATAAACCAAATTCCACCTCGTGTCCCAGACTGACTATTTTCTGTCCTGGGTTGGCCTTTTTCATCCTCAGACTGGCTGAACAGATGGTGCCCCCTGCCTAGACTTGGTGGTATGACAGTGCAAGGAGCACAGGACCATATGGGACTGTCTGGGCACTGTCAGCCCAAATGCATTGGGCATGAACGATGGATAAACAGAAGGGAGGAAAGGACAGAGATTGAAGCCTGCACCTTTGAACTAGTGTAAATAGCGGAGTCTGCTGCCTTACAGTACAATGTACCTGTCTATGTATAGAACTAATGAGAAGCTGGGTTAAGACTCAGGCTTCACAAAAGCGGTTGTCCCTTTGTCTCTGGATTTTGGTCTCCACCTTTTTCCTTCCTGTTGCCCCTTTTTAAGGTAAATTATTGATTCTTATAATTGAATTTACTCGTCCACTTTTCGTGTAACACCATAACATCGGGAACAATTTACAATAAGTAAACTGAGTTATACTAAAACTTAAAAATGTGTACAATTTATATGACAATAAAGTTGACATTGGCTCTGCCTGTCTGAGTTGTGAGTCATGTTTTGGCCCAAGGGTTATTCCTGTGAGCCACACACACACACACACACACACACTACTAGGTGTTCTCTACTCCACAGAGGATTGCAATGACTCAACTTTGATCTGGGCCAGTATTGTTTCCATGTACAAAGCCGTCCCTTTTTTCTGCCGGGGTGACATAAAATCTGGCAACGTGACTTATCTCGGTGCGGACTCTCAAGAGCACTGGAGAAACACTTTGTTCCGTATAGTGCTGGAGAAAGCCGTCTTCATTCACTGTTTAGATCTATTGTTTGGACAGATAGCGGTGCATGGGAAAGCTCCCTGAACACTACAAGCATACTCTGGATGAGGAGGTTGTCCTCAAGAGCCTGAATCTGGAAAGATTAAACCCCATGAACTGCACCGGTTGCCTTGTGTGAATTTTTCCATGTGGAAAAAGATGCAAATTTGGATGGAGTACAAGGCCAGATGTAGGCCGAAGAGAATGCCCGAACCTGGTGAATCATTTGCAGAGATATGTGTCTAAACATGACTTACACCAGGACAGGACACACACACTCGGGGCAAACCAGATGCTGTGGGGATGCCATAAGAAACAAATTCTGCTCAGAAATACTCAGGAGGAGAAGCCCAAATAAACCTTTTAGGTCCTTTAATATCGGTCAGACCATAAATTCCTCACTATATCTACACGACTTTTATAGCAGTTTGGCTTTTGTTACTCATTAATTCATAATAGTGACAAAATATTAAGTTAAACTGACACCTGCTACCAGTTATGGAGCTTATACCTTTTATACCTCTCGATAAGAAATAGCACCAATTTACAGCCTTAAAATTGGAAAGTGAAAATTGGCAACACACCTCATCTAATGTTGGATAAAAAGTTATGGATTAAAAAAAAAGATTTTTATTTTAACACATATTGTGATTGCCATCACAACTTACTCACTGTTTATCCCATGTACAGGGTCACGGCGCGCCTGGAGCCTCTCCTAGGAGGACTAGTTTATGAGGCATGACTGGATGCCAATCCATCGTAGGGGACACACACTCATTTAGACACTACGGGAAATTTGTGAACGCCCATTAGCCAAGTCTGCATGTCTTTGGACTGTGGGAGGAAACCGGATTACCTGGAGGAAACCTACAAGCACGGGGAGAACATGCAAACTCCATGCACACAGAGATGGGAATCGAACCCGGAGCCTGTAGGTGCGAGGCGACAGTGCTCACCACTACGCCGGCTTTTTCTGTCTAGATTTTATTTAAGAACATTTATCGCTGCTATAACATAAACAGTAACAAGAACTAACTTGTTTCAAACGCGTTCGATCCCTTAACTAACTACCTCGCTGTAACACTACAAGTGCTCGCATCGACAACATACTTTCCAACACTGTTATCTTGAATCTTGAACATCTCCACATGATTCCATTTAACACACGTGTTCTACGCCTTGCACATGTGTGTGTGCGATGTTATCTGATGAAGACAGACTTGTTTTCAAAAGCAGATCTGTGATGCGAAGCTGGATACCAACAGTGCAGTGCAAGAAATATGTGTGTGTGTGTGTGTGTGTGTGTGTGTGTGTGTGGGTGTCTGAGGGAGGGAAACAGAGTGGGTTGGGATGATGTCATTATGGAAGGACTTTAATAGTACATTCAGTCCTGTTTGTAAGTTCACTCCTGAAATTAGAGATCGCAGCGCGGCGGCGGCGGCGCGCCGGAGGATTTTCCGACGTACATGACAATTATAAGGCTTAAGCACATATCATGGGCAATAAAGAGCAGCGAGACGGGCAGGGCTGTCTGGCTTCTGGTAGGTAACTGTAGGAGCTGGCAGAGGGACAGAGAGAGAGAGAGAGAGAGATGCAGACAGGGAGAAAGCAGCAGCAGTGATCAGTCATTGTTGAGAGGAAGCTGCTGACTCGTAATCTCTGGTGGGGGATGGAAGTGTGTGTGGTGTGTGTGGTGTGTGTGTGTGTGTGTGTGTGCATGCATGAGTGTAGAAAGGGGGCAGGGAAGAGCCTCCGACTGGATGCACATCGCCATGCGACGGAGCTAGAAAAACAAGGATGGAAATGGAGATGGAAAAATCGAGATAAATTCAAAGTGCATGTCTCTCTCTCGTTCTCTTTTCTATCTGTCTTTTTTTTAAAAATATATATATTTTATCCGATCTCTCTTTGTCGGTGAGCAGAAGTGCTGAGCGCATGCTGGATCTGCTTTCAGCTGACATCAGCAGCTGCAGCCCACATCAGCACATCACTACCGAGCCTGCACCATCTGTGACACACACTCACACTATGAAACATATATACACACACACACACACACACACACACACACATTCCACCTTTCCTATCCAGATGCACCGACTGAGATAAGAGATGCGGAACGAAGGTCTAGAGAAGGGATAGAAGGATTGAGAGACACGAGAGAGACGAAGGCAGCCACAGATCGCTATGGGGGAGAGAGAGAGATGGAGAGAGAATGAGGAAATGAAAGACGATTAACTGAAGGAAAGTGGGGGAAATTAAGGAAGCGAGGCTCATTAACAGAAGGACTTTGACATATGAAGCGGCGTTCTCTTTAAACAGCGAGTGCTATACGTACACAAAGACCCCCATACATCAGCGTGACAGATTTGGGTCATTTATTCTAATCTAGACCTGCTCACTCTCTCTTCTTCTTCTCCTCTCTTGGCCTGTCATCACTCTGTCGTTTTTTTTTTCCCCCCTAAATGGTCAAATCATAGTAGGAAATAATCTAAAATGATCTCACACACAAAACAAAACAAGCAGGAATCCCACTCCGGTCATGGAACGCATTCAACCCTCAGGTCTGTCTCACACACACACACATACACATACATACACAGAGATCGCTCACAATCATCTCGCCCCTCCCGGGCACTCTACATACTTTTAACCTTGCTACCCGTGCACTCCTCCATTCTCCTACATCACCCTTTCAACCCTCTATAGCAGAGACGTCTAATAGATGCAAATGCGCTCGGGCGAATTCCTGCATGTCATGAATACTAACGAGTCCGAAGCACCACGCATGACAATGATGTTAAATGTGCGCGCATACACACACACTCACACACTCACACACGCACAAACTGGGAGATGTCTGAGACATGAAATCTGCTGACTAACCTGACTAGACTTCAAAACCAGACACAATTAAGCATTGCCGAATCCGCTTTAAAGACGAACTGGACACGCCACAAAATCACAAAATTCATCCCAAAAATCTCGAGACGTGTACTGCATTAATTGTACTGTACAGGTATTATCGAAAGCGGGCAGCGTTTACTGGAATCGATATGAATTATATCGAGTCGACATTTTATTTTAGTCTCATAAGAGTTGTACGTCTATTGTATACGATAAGAGCAACATCCGCCGTCAATAGTTATAGCAAACTGACTATAACTAATCGATACTGCAAGTGAAATGCTGTATGGATGTAAACACCACTTTTATTCTTATTGAATTATGCACTTTTTAAAATTTTATTATAACAGTTATATTAAGGAGGTGTAGTGGTTAGCACTGTCGCCTTGCACCTCCAGGGTCCGGGTTCGATTCCCGTCTCTGTGCGCATGGAGTTTGCATG
>JAQMYG010000012.1:33478173-33488372 GCA_030014215.1 Clariallabes teugelsi
CAGAAAGTGGGGGCGCTTAATAGGCGACGTGCCATCACTCAGAGAAAAGTTCACTCTATAAATCAATCCAGGACTGAGCTGCATCGACCAACACGGTCCAACGGGAAGCCAGACGGCTCGTACAGACGCCAAAGCAATAAATTCAAGGCTGCTAGAGCTTACCGATTTCCCGGTTCGAACACGTCCGAGTGAATTAATTAGCTAATTGGCGTGACTTCAGCCTTAAAGAGATGCACCATTCGGCATATCATGTATTAATCAGCAGCGTGGCTGAGAGCATGCTCTTCTAACCGCCTTATGCAGAAACCAGCCCTCCCGCAAACACGTCCTGACAAAACAAGCGCACACAGGAACGCTGTGTGAAAAGGCGGCGTGTTTCTCGATGCCCGCGGAAACTTTTTATTTCCTGCTCAGAAATTCCTGAGTCAACTCCCCAGTCATTTTACGAGTCTGGAACGGGTGTGTCAGTGCAAAGAAATGTGCACGTGGGAACTTCAGAGTTGTGCATGTAGCACGTTTTACCACTCAGTCATGAATGGAATTTCAAATCGTATTTTTCGGTCGACTTCATCCTTCATGTAATGCATAAATCTCTAAAATACTCTAAAAATAAAGAATTTTTACCGGTAAAAACATGTTAAATGCATCGGCAAGATTAATTGAATATGTACATATTGACGAGCGACCTATGAATCGTTTATAATTCATGAATTCATTCAAAATGTATAATAATTGCTCTATGAATCAAAGGAGTTCCTGGGAGGCCAGCGTTCCAGATGTGAAGCAGGCAGTCTGATCCAAGAGTTCCAGCGTCCTGAGAAAACTTTCTACACCTTGACGGTATCCAAGCACTAGTGAAACACTGGGATAAGTGCATAAGTGTAGCAGGAGATTATATAGAGAAATAAAGGGGGGTTTTTACTCTCGTAACTGTTTTCTGTCATCAAAAGTCCCGGTTTGACTTGAACAGCCCTTGGTTCTTCGCGTCACTGTCACTACAGCAGCTGTACAGCACCTCTCCTCTGCCGGTCCGTCCGGTTACGAAGCGCCGACACCGGAGACTCCTCCGTAAATGTTACAGAAGTCGTCACCGCGCGAGTACACTCGTCCCTTCTGTTCCTGCACGGGGTGTCCGTCTGTCCCCCTCCTCTCCGTGCTCTCTCTCTCTCCTTCTTCGAGCTGACGAGTGACATCATTCCAGCCCTAGGCACAAGCCGCACGTCTATTTCCCTCCGTTTATCCATCAGTGCAAGATCACCAGCTCCTATTTCATCTCGCTGAAAGCGCACTACGAGCAAAATCACTCGTGTTTCGTCAGACGCGCCACACGATCCCGCTTTCTAAATATACACCTCGCCTGAGCCCGGGGCACGAGCGTGTGGGACGCCTAAGTAGTGAATGATTTAATCTGGCACGAACGGGAAAATAAGGTAAACACGATCCAGACGGATCGATCCCAGTGGAGCGACAGAGCCCCATGATGACATCACCAGAAACCCGAGGAGAACCGGAACCGCTGTCTCACGCGCGTAACGCCGCAGTTATTCGTCCTCGCGGGCGCAGATTACAACCTGACCGATATGGATGGATAGCGTGTGGGTTTTACAGTACGTATCGTTTATTCGACTCGACGTAGGAACTACGTTTCCGATTACAGTGTTTAGCTCGGGAACGATTCGCACCGCTCGCCTCTTCTTTATTTCAGCAAGAGTTCGGAGGAAAGTAAACGCACCCGCCCTTGTGTTGTTTTTTTTTTCTTCCCCAAATCTAATTACTCTAACCACCGGTTTGGACTCGGATAGGACGCACCGCTCACTGGGATCGTAATTGCTGTGCTGTGAACCTAGCGCCGCACGGATACACACTTTCTCTGAATGAGCGGGAGATTTGAAGGAATGCAGGTGTTCGGAAAATAAAAACACAGCTCTGATCAAATTATTATTATTAGTATCATTAGCCTATAAGTACAATATTACTAATGAATCATAAAGTCTTCAATAAATGAATGAAATGTTCTTCATACCCCTACAGCGTTCTCATGGGCGCAGCTCGTTCCAAAAACAGAACATGATCTTACTTTCGATCTCGCGCCACGCTCGAACGGTTGAAGGTGTGTTTTTGTTAGATGCGGAAAATTGATAGAAGTTTTTTTAATTGCCCCGAATGCAACCCTGATCATGGAATCCCTCCAGAACGTGTTTGATTTTTTTTCTATTTTTCTTTTCTTCCCAGAGCTTTTTGCAGTTACGTTTATGGATAATGATTGAAATGCCTCAAGCCCTTCTGGGATTAGTGTATCCGCTCGTACCTGTCAGGCATAATCCAGACATGATGGTGTGCGTCTGTGTGTGTGTATGTGTGTGTGTGTGTATGTGTGTGTGTGTGTGTTCCATCTCACTGCTTTAATTTTACTGGGCACAGACTCAAGACTGAACCACGTCAGCCGAATATTTGGGGTTTTGGGGGAGGGACGGGTCACCGAGCAGTTCAACTGAAAATGGTGGCGGATTTTTCGTGTGAGAGAAAGAGAGAGAGATGGAAAGTTAGAAAGAGAGACATGTCACCTTAGTGTGTGTGTGCGCATGTGTGTGTCTCAGTGGAATCATATGCCAAACAGGAACTGAGTGTTTAACGTCTCCTTTGCAGCGGACTTCCTGAAGCAGGAGGCCTCTGCCTGTGTGTGTGTGTGTGTGTGTGTGCGAAAAAAAATGCTGCCTCATTCTTTACCTCTCCACAAACCTCTCTCTGACCTTTTTTCTCACAAACACAAAAACACGTCCTGACAGATACACACACACACACACACACACACACATAACGCGACACACAGATAAAGGAAAGATAAAGACCTAGATACAAAAGTGTTTCTCAGTCGTGCACAAAAAACAAAAGAGACGACATACATGGTTGAACCAACTGAGTCAGTTCAGTTAAACGATTCATTCGGTTTCGCTCCAGGATGCGCCGCTTTTTCTTAGATGCAGTATTGTGTTCACACCAACAACCATCATGCACATTGCCCAGGACCTCTACCGCATGCACTTACTGTATGTACACACTCGCTGACACACTGAACGAATCGCTGATTCAAAGGATTTGCTAACAAATTTGACAGGAATGAGTCTTGACCATAAACACAAGAGGTTAATCGGATCCGGATTACGCACAGTTACAGATCTGACTCAGTGTGACTCAAACATGTGACTCCGTGCAAAATGGGTTTAAGAAAAAAATGTACAAATCAACTGAATAAGAAGAACTGAATCATTCGCTCAATCACTGATTCATTCCTTCTAGTGACTCAGTGATCATTAAGATCCTACAACTGAACATTCGGATTTATTGTTTCCTATTATGAAATAAACACATTCGAATCATGTTCAACATTTTAATATCTGAATACACTATTAGGCTGAAACACAACTAACCCTTTTTTTTTTTTGCCTTCATCATGCAAAAAAAAAAAAAAAACAGTTCTTGATGCTCTCTGTGCTTCCTGCTGAGAGTTTCAACACTGATCTCATCACTATGACTTCATGCACAGTACTGAAATAGAAATAATGTATACCAATGTAACACTGCTATATTTGGACTGCAGTTGTCTTGGTGATGGAAACACTGAGGTTTATTGATTTCTTCTGTCTGTCTCTGTATGCGCGTATATGTGTGTGTGTGTGTGTGTGTGTCTGCGTGTTTGGATGGAGAAATCTGATCATCCTATCTCTACACGAGGTGACTGGAGAATCTCGGTCATCCTGTACTCACACACATGCACATGCAGATGTGCATGTGCATGTGTGTGTGTGCCAAATGTGTGTTCTCCTGCAGTACATTCAAAGGTTTCCACTTTGGCCCATTCGAGGCCACATGAGGAACTCAGGAGGTGCTTTACAGTATCATTCTTGCATAAAGAAGCGTAGAGGTTGATCCAACACTGATTTTACGCCGCCGCGACTCTCATCCAACCACATCTGGATGCGATGCAGCCCGAGCTAATGTCTTTAATTAACTTCACAAAGACCGAACTCCGGCGTTTCAATCTCAGTGAAGATGGAGCTGCTGGATCCAGTACAGACATTTCGTGTGGTGCAGGCATCAATGTGGGATGAAAAACAGCTCTGTCTTAGACTTAAAAAATGTGTGTGTGGGGTTTTGTTTTTTTTTTTCAGAATGATGGTGAGGTGAAGACTTGCTGCTTTGTATCACTTTCTGGCAAAGCTTGTTAGGGTCCTCGGTAACCTTTTTAAAAACGTAATAAAAAATTAAATAAGATAAACGTGAGGGGTCACATGGGTGGATTGGGTGGCAGGTATGTGGGACATGGGTGGGCTGTCCTGTTCCCCAGGAGAACAAACATGTGGAAGTTAAAAAAACCTGGATTAGTGAGATTAGGACCGTACGAAGGATGGTGAGACCAGAGCGAAAGAGAGAAGGTGGTGGTTAGGAAGTCAATAATGCATGACATTTTGGGCTCCTTGAAACCTAATACACTGAGCCCCCAACCTTGACAAAGCCAACCCTTTTTCAACCATCGTTGCATGTGTAAGGGACCCCTGTCACTCAATATGGGGTCCTTGGGATCATCTTTACTTAAACCGCCCCCTTTTTTACGGTACCCTCAATACCTCCTTCCAAGTCAATAAGCTGTACATGACGCCTCGTGCAGGATGAGCCAGACTTGGCACCAGAGGGATGGGGGCTGTTCTTATACTCATGGAGGAGATCAACCAACCACGTGTAAGTCGCCTTGTTTAGTAAGTCCTGATCAATTCTAAGGGCAAGGAGTGTGAGAGAGGGAAAGAGAGAAGACGGACTTGGATGGTTAAGAAGTTGCCGACTCAGACACGCCCTCTCTCCCTCTATTCCTCCATCCGAGCCAACAAGCTGTCCTACCATGGTGCCGCCTCATTCACAGCAACATCGACTCCTACTGTGGCTGCTTTGTACATCTCTCTACGAGCCTGTCAGGATACTCCATCATTTATTTTTTTAACAGGATAAGTGGTTGGGATTACTGGGGTGGTGAGTGTGGGCAAGGGTGGGCCTGTTTCGGCACTCATCTGGGAGATCAATTTATGACATGCGAAAAGATCTGATCAGTGAAGTGAGTGATAGAAAGGAATACAAGAATGAAGTTGAGACAAGACAAAAAAAAAGAGTAACAGAATAAGGTTGAGCTGGTGGTTACTGTAGGAAGACGCTGACTCAGGCCCAGCCTCCTTCTGAGCTGTATCTGAGCCAAAAAAGCTGCCCTGCCATCATGCCTCCTCTTAGGGTGATCCCGACTCCCCTTGTGGCCTCCTTCCCTCTCTCCCTCCCTCTCTCTCTTTCTCTGTCTGAATGTCAATATTTCCACACCCGCTGGCTGCCTATTGAGGGGGAGGGAACGTTTCACAGCCTCTTTTTTCGGTCCCTAACAAAAACATCCTAGGGACCTGGCCTACCCCAAGGCTCCAATGCCCGGAAACCGGGGACACAAGTTTGGTATGAGAAAAAGAGGATGTGTTCTTTGCTATTGATACGAGATATAAGATATAAGCCTTGTGATTTGCAAAGCTTCCAGAACAAAGCGAGTGATGCAAGGCTATAAGGGGAGGAAGATTGCAAATCATTATACCCCTGAAGCGATGAGGAAACTAGCTGCAGTGCCATCTGCCCTAGCTTTCATTAATCACCTCAGCCAGATGGGGTATTAGAGATTTTTTGCATATCTTCAGTAAGCGTAGCGTAAAGGGGTGTTGGGTTGGTGGGAGGAGCTACTTGCTCTCTTCACCTCCTAAATATTAGCTTGAAGCTAGTTTTTCGCGGCGCGTTCAATCCCTTCGCCGTTTAACTTTTCTGTCATTTTCGAAGACAAGTGATCGATTCCAGAGACAGCTTTCCTGCGTCGTCGGTTTATAAATAGAACTACAGGCATTCGTGAACCTGTGGACAAATCCACGTTCGAGGTCACTGGCTTTCTTCAGCTGTACATATGTGTAAGCGCATGTATATTTGTACGTCAGAAGGGCACACAGTCCTTGACTTCAAGCTTCAGCATTCGATTCCCTCGCCAGTCAATAAGTTCAGACTGAGTCATCAACAGCCAATAGCTTTGCCCTCCAGGCCATGAAGCTAATTTAATTCCGGGAATGGACACTTAAAGCGAGCGCCGCGGAGCAACGCGAATGCATGTGCTCGTTCAGAGCTTCTCGTCACGACCCCGTAGCCTGAGGGAAGCAGATGAGGCATTATGAGCCTTGTCCAAGACAACAAAACAGACTGCATCACCGAAATGCCAATCAACGGGCCCATGTGTACACCTCACTCTCTGTCATGTTGCCACCCGTCCAGCTTTATTCGACCTGTATGCTAAGGTAGTCAAATTAACACCAAGATGACACCTAAATAAGCTTTCGCACAGAAGGTCTGACAGGATCCATGTGGGGGCTTTGGAGACAGCTAACACATCCTCGGGTGAGAAAATCTGCCACGTCGCCGGTTGCCGCATATAGCCGTAACCATGGCGATGGCAACTCTGGAGCTGAGGCTGCCATTAAAGATAAACATAAGGAACAATACAGATCTCCACGTTGGTCTTGGGTATAAGAAGAAAGAGGAACTATGGTCATGACTAGTCAAAGGAAATTACAAAACAGAACATATATATTTACCATCATCTTTTTTTTTATCAGTCAGAAGAGAAAATGTCTAGAATAATAATAAAAAAAAAAAATCTTTGTACACTTTGGATACAGTGCCGTGTGGTGAAACTGGACAAATCTCCAGGAAGCAGTACTAGTTCTGCCGAATTCTCCTGTTTGTATTCTAGTCGTCTTCTTTATATTTACATTCCCAGTTCCTTGTTGAGCTGTCTTTGCCCTTGCACGTTGGCTGAGTCCCCAGAGGCTCCTATAGCCCGTTTCCCATGGGAATCCATTCATCCTTTGGCTTTTCAGCACACAGTGGGGAATTGACAAGGCTCGCGACATCTTCAGCATGGCCACTTCCACAGCAAACAGTTTGGCAAGAAGCACGAGATTTGTGCTAACTAGGCAATGGCTATTTTCCAAGCTTAATTCCAGATACGGTTACAGGTTTGAAAATCATACGGGAAAGCGTTTCCGGGTCTTACTGTTTGAGCGTGCTTTTCGTATCATGCCTTTGGAGAAGCTCCAGCAGCTTTTGTGCTTCGTTACGCGCCTGACTGTGAAATAATTAACAAATAAATGAGCGTCAAACAGAGTGCACGCAGCGCTCTTCACACTTTCTGCTGAATCAAACCTTATCTTACCAAAGTGCAAATAACAGCAGGAACGCAGGATCGATACTTTGGGGGAGGGGGCTGGGGGGTGGTGGAGGATAGGCATCTGGCCAGATCGCTCATACAGCAAATGAAAAGAACAAGACTAAGCAAGCTTAGTTTAGCTGGACCGTAAATATGACCTGAGGGAAATGCTGGCGTGTATAACTAAAACCAATAACTTCATGACCATATTTCTACCTGAAGGACAAAAACCTCAGACAAATAAAACTCGATATATCAGGGGGGAAAAAAATGATCACAAATACAATCAGGCCGCTATTATTAGCTAAGCTGCTAGCTGTAGATGTTTGCCTTCCTGTAAACTAGAGACAGAGAAAGTGTTTAAGCTATCAAGCTATTTTAGAACTGAAATTAGCTACAAGTATGCTAATTAGAAAATATTTGTTTAACCACATTGACACTGTCCTTACTGAAAAACTTACTGTACTGTAAATCGCTAAACTACAAGCAGCTTGATTGCGCAATAAAAGCTATTGCTAACCAGTCGAGGTTTTAAGTGTTGACTGAGGAAAAACAAGTGTTAATTGAGGGGGGAAAAAAAGCTTTGTTTATCTTTAAAAAGGACAATTTGTTCATTCTGTGATCGATTTATAACATTTATAAAGTCACAATAAACCAGATAGCATACAGCTGACTAACGTTAGCATTTCATAAACATTCCATGTTGTCTAGAGGTATTAAAACAAAGTGCATATTAACAAAGGTCCAAAACGTCATTGTGTCAATGTCTTTCTTCTTAGAAAAAGCAGCGTCATTGCTAGCTAGTTTTGACTTGCGTGACAGGAGCTAACCATCACCCAGTTATAGAAATAAGCTACAAAGAACACAAAACTAGAAGGATGAGGTTGGTTTAAAGGAGTTAAAGGATTTAGGGAACAGGATTTAAGAAGACTGAGAGCAATAATGGCATTCTTATATTGTTTTTATATACAAAATGAAGATTATGACCAGAACCCCATAAGAAGGTACTGGTACCTCAGAAACAGGTGGCTCAGTGGTGGGTTTCTTGTGGAAGCACCGGGTTCGATTCCCATCCAATACCCAAACCACATCCACTGCAGTGCCGGTCTCAAACCCAAATAAAATGGGACGTTTTCATCAGGAAGGGCATCCAGCGTAAAACCTGTGCCTAAGTTGTGTGCGGATCAGATGGTCCACTTTGGAAACCTCTCGCTGGAACCACTGGAAAGACCAACATCGGCACCTCAGCCTTTACCATGGTAGGCACCACTATGGCACTGTAGTGGGCACTGTGGTAGTGCTATGGTGTATACCACCGCACTGTGGTGAATATCATGGTACATATTGGGTAAAACAGTGGCTATAGCAGGTAGTTAATAGGGTATGTTTTTACACTATATACCGTACCATAATAGATTAGTATGTACTACTGGTATCATGTTATTACTTGTAATATTAAGAATTACAACATGCATTATGTCATTTAATTTTTGTTACATACATACAGTAGAACCACAATAGGATATAAATATTACCATTAAAGCACATGTAGCATGTGCTATACATGTATTGTAAAACCTTTTTAAAATTTTTTTTTTTTTTTTTTTACTGTATCCTGGTATATGTTTCATAGTTCATAGTGTGATATCATCAAATACGTACCATGGCACTGTGAAAAATACCATGGTACTATATACGATGGTACATGTATAGTGCCTTGATAAAATTTCCCCATCGTAAAATACTGTAATGATCGGACCAAACTGGGGAATATAAATGATTTAAAAAAAAATTATATTTCAAGCTGGTGCCAATAAAATTGACTACACATCAATATTTTGTAATTAAAGGAGTAGTTTTTGAAAGTTTCAGTTGATCAAGTTGTATCATGATACATCATTCACGTCAACTCTGGAGGTTGCTTTTTTTTTTTTTTTTGTATTTCATGTCTTTTACATTAAATCACACCTAGCATGCCTTACATATTCCCAGAATAGTCTTCAGCTCTACCGACCTGTACAAAACAACCAGTGTGTGCGTATAAAACGATCGAGCTAATTTGATCAGTTAGAGTTCTGCTTAATGATTCCCTCTAACACCGTCTTTTTGCCAGCTCTATTAAAGCACTGAATATCCATGAGCACAAATGAACAGTGATTAAACGATCTGCTGTTATTTACCTTTAATCACAAAGGTTAATTGATGATTATTAATCCTGTATACGTGTGGATTCTGAGGTGAGGTCTGGATGTGCTGCAGTTTCATACAGTAGTTTTACTTTAAACACACGCCTTCCTCAGTGCAGAGTCACAGTGTCTAGCTTACATGATGATGGCAACAAATCTCTAGATAACCGCGTAAACATTTGTGATAAGTTCTCTTCTGTAAAAATTATCATTCTAAGGTTCCAGGAAATCTTGTTCTTCCTCTTCACTTTCAAGAGTTCACATGCCATGATCAAATTTAGACTCAAAGTGGGCTGTGCGCCTCTGCCCCATTTCTCCTTAACCTGCTTTTACGTCCTTGTGTACCCAGAGAGAAAAATGCAAGACTCTCTCTCTCTCTCTCTCTCTCTCTCTCTCACGTATACACTGTGCATAATGTCCTTTTCAAGGACATATCCAGAGGCAAATGAACCTCAGACTCAGAAGTGGCCACGGAATAGCTTCACACACTTCTGCCTATTGCAGTTTTCCCTTCAAAGCCACTCATAACTAGCGTTTCACAACTGTACAGGGTTAGATCGGTTTCATGTCATAAACTCTTATTTGTAGGACTGGAAATCCGAATAATAATCGATTATAAAAAAACTAAACAAAACAAAAAGAACACGATAGTATCGAAAGCTCATTTCCGTAGATGAACCTTATGGGAATGACTGCAAAGCCAGGAATGTAATAACAAGCCATGAACAACCATGAACAATTGTTAT
>JAQMYG010000012.1:33590636-33605412 GCA_030014215.1 Clariallabes teugelsi
AAGTCAATCGAGCGCCAATACAAAATGCAACATAAACGTCTAGGACGATCAGATCGCGTTCGTTTATCCAAAAATTTAACGCCCGTGTGAACAAGGCCTAAGAACTGAAATTTTGAAAGAAATTTACCTTAGAAGAAGCAAGAAGAAAAGGGAGTCACTTCCAGTTTTGTTTTTAAAGCAGGCAGTGTCAAGAGGAATCATAAATTAACATTAAGTGAGATTTAATGACTATTTAATATTTTACTTCATTTAAATGTTTTTTCTAAATCTTTTCATTGTTTTTTATATGAAAAAAATATGATTATAGTGTTGGAATTTGGCATTTATCAGCATTTACATTATTTCCTATGAGAAAATGTGTTTTGCAAAAAAAGAAAAAAAAATTTGCCCTAAGAACTCGCCTTTGGAGTGCCTTTCAGATAAAATTTTTATGTCAAGATACCACTGAGTATACAGTATATACTACTATATACACTCATTTACACACTACAGGCAATTTGGGAAGTCCAATTAGCCTAATCTGCATGTCTTTGGGAGGAAACCGGAGTACCTGGAGGAAACCCACCAAGGATGAGGAGAGCATGCAAACTCCCTGCACACAGAGATGGGAGTCGAACCTGTCCGGGAATCGAACCCGGACCCTGGAGGTGCAACAGTGCTAACCACTAAGGGATATTCATTTATCACCAACGAGAAAAATGTGAGATGAAATGAACAGGGCAGGAGTGGGCCTACAAACCTGGAGTGGAAAGAAAATGTCAGAACCATGTCAGCTAATATTAGTATATACGTATGTTATACTTGTTTTTGTCACCTGGGAAATGTATTACTGAAAAACACACAAAAAATGCCTTTTTCCTTTCCCAATCTTTGGTATATTTTTTCCACACTTGGACCACATCGTTGGCGGCATTCATAGGAAATATGAGCAGATCAAACTTGAACGATGTGATTTTCCTCCTCAGGGAGTAGAGGAGATTGGGGCTGCAGATTCATAACAGCACTGGGGAGCAGGATCTCTATGATCTCTGTGCAGGTCCCCATGGGGGTGTGTAGGAGGGCGCTACAGTGCTGATTAGTGCGAGGCTGTGTAGACAATAAAAACACAAACATTTTTTAAAATAAGCTCCCAAAAAAGTGACCTGCAAAGTGTAGTTATTATATTTATATATTATATTTATATATATTTTTTCGAGCGACTTCAAAGAGCCCAAAGTCGCGTATTATAAGCGGAATTGGCAACTATGGCAAAGAGCCAGACTTTCTTTTATTTTTAATGTAGTCTTGAGGAAAAGTTGTCCAGGCTTCATAAATAAATTTTTGGCTCTTTTGACTCTCATTTTCAGTCCAGTTCCTCAGCTCACAACACACCAAACAGATTTGACTAATCACCCAATTAACAGCCTGGTCTTAATTGGAATGGGCGTGGTAGAGCAGGGAAAATACTACAATATGCAGGCCAGTGGTACCTGAGCGATTTCAGAGGAATGTTTTTTTGTTTGTTAAGCCACACAGTGACCTGTGAATCATTCAAGCATAAAAAACATCTAATTTAACGCATGAATTAGTGAGAAACTGGTGCAGATGATGACAGATGATGACAGGATGATGATTAGTATACTGCTGATGCTGAATGCTGAGTGGTTGGAACAGACGAGAGGGGAAACGAGGTCGCTGCTGAGGTTGTGACATAAAGAACCAAAAATTCCAAATTGTATCTTTATATTTTGCAGCCTGGCACAGTAAAACATTTGTCCCTCTTTTTTTCATTTAATCTACATCATTTAATTTAATTTCATATAAAGAAATTGGATTGGTTTAAAACTTTTGCACAGTACTGTACTTTAACCACCAACTTCAGGAGATTCAAGTCTAGGAATTCTGGCTGTACACTAAACCGACTTTCAACATTCAGTACGCATGGGCCGGAGTAAAACTAGATTAATCTTTACCTGCTCTTCATTCTGTCGAAGACATGCACTTTATCACAAGTGTTTTGTGACATTCCTGTAGGGTTGAGTATCTTATTCTGGAGTTGTTGAGCCACATTGGACCCCTCTATCACTCTCTCATGCTAAATGAAGCTTCGCCTGAAAGTGCCAGCGAGGAAGACAGAGGCCATGAGACTCTCTGTGTTTAGTCTGGAGTTGTTGCCCAATAGGAGCGCGTTTTGACCGTTTAAAGGCTAGGTGAGGGGGGGAGGCAAGAAGGTGGGCTGCTGCTAAACAGTACTATTTTCTTCCCAGGCGATCAAAACACTATCTCTGTGAAAAATGGCAAGAGCCCTCATGACATGATTGCCCTGGTTTTTACGGAAGAAAAGGCCGGGCAATCGTCAAAAAGCCGCAGACTGCAAGCGCTCCAGCTAACATCCATCATGGGGCCACCGGTAAAAAGATCTTTCCGATTAGAGCCAGAAAAACACACACAGTCTGCCCTTTTAGTGTGAAATGTAATATGAATTGTGTTCACAAGGCATGGCTTTTTATTTGCTTTTTTTTTTTTTTTTTTTTAACCTCAGCACAATTTCTTACTGACTCGATTTTCCTCTGATGAGTTCATTATAAGAAAGTCAATACAATCTAGAGAAAGTTTATATTGGCTAAGTTTTTCCAGATCCTTTATCCTTGCCTTTGAAACTTAAACCCGGACACAAACCCAAGCACAAATTTCTTAGCTTTTTAAAGCAAAAAAGAAAAAGAATGAACAAGAAAAAGAAAAAAAAAAGGAAGTTAATTAGATACTTGAATATGTTTTGCGTGGTGTCAGGAATTCTGTTTTCCTGCATACAAATTAGCAAACAGTGTAGCAAAGACGTGTAATATTTGTTTTTCACGACATCACCCTGTAGCGCTCGTAGCGTTGACACTTTTGTCTGCCCCTCGCACAGTCTCAATACCTTCTCTTAAAGAGGAGTTGAAAATAGATGCCTCTTCTTTCCCCACATTTCCACGATTCACAGGAGGTCGTTCAAACCAATCAAGGCTCGGAGAGTGCGCGCTTCGCATTTCACCCTCGCCGTCGGTTCCTCTGTGAGAGCGCTGAAACAAATTCATACACTTACACAAAGTGTTAGCAGCTGCGGTTTTAAACATAGCAACGAGCACGGACCGTGCTTTTCCCTCGCTGCCGTATGGAGCCTTTTTCACAGCAATTATGCTCCGCTTGGACCAAGAAGGAAGATGGTGAAGTGTCTCATTTAAAAAAAAAAAAAAAAAAAAGCATGCTAAAATCATCAGAGAGTTGCAGGGCGGCGCTGAATAGCAGCCGATTGGCGAGAGATGCTCTGAGGCTGATTGCGACTTCCTCTGGCGAGATGAATTTGGCGTAATTTAGGCCGGGACGGCAGTTTCTTCGTCCCTGTTTCTCGGTCAATCTGCACACCCTGCATTTAGCTTTAACCCTCTTTGTGTTCACTGTCTGGATATGGATGTGTGATTGACCTGCATATACACCTTAGATTTTTATAGCAACACGATGCATATGTAAGAGCTGGCTGTGGTATATTATATTTATCTCTTATGAGGTGATACAGTATGAAAGGAAGTTACAGAAATAGACACGAGTCCATGCTTGCGGGCAGGCTCGGATAGTTACGGATGTATTCATCTTCATTGTGACTTTTGTCTATTTAAATTTCACATTTGTTCTATATATATAGTACATTGTGCAGTTAAAATGATTCCTAATATACACTGACCATACCATAACATTAAACCCACCGCTACTGGATCAGGGGCACCCAAGACTCATCCATGCCTGCGGTTAAAAGACCAGCCTGTCTGGTCCGATCTTACAGAAAAGCCAATGCAGCATGAGAAAAAAAAAATCAAAGCTGGCCACAATAGAAAGGCACTAAGACACCACAGCCTGCCACGCACGGGACCCAAGAGGCAAACGCCTCCAACCAGGCCTCAAAACATCCCAGACCCGAAACTGATGCAAGCAAGTCTGATCCATGGAGGCCTCAATCCTCAACCCATGGCAACAAAAGGATCTGCTGGCAGTGTCCTTGTGCCAGAGCACACCTCCAGAGGTCCTCCAGAGCCACGCCCCGAAGAGCCACAACTGCCACAGTGGCACAAGGGGAAACTGAAACCTAATTAGTTTTAAAGTTAATGGGTTAATGTTCAGTATGTATGAAAGCAAATGCCAGGACCGCCAGCAACCCACTGTTGAGCAAAACCTTTAACCTGGAAGTACTCTACACCTCATAGCAAAAGAGTTTATGAAGCATTCTGCTCACTGTTTAGGGTTCCAAACCCACTTTGGGGGAGCTCTGAGATTATAGTAAGACTACTGAATAGTTTAGAAATAGTAAAATATGGGACCGTTAAAAGTGCTATGCTCTCGGACCTCAGTGGTTAAGGTTGTTATTAGAAGATCAAAAAAACTGCCAGTTTGGGATCTTAAGTGAGACCTGCTTTGCATCCCATGTAAAAAAAATGGTTTCCCATTGGTTCCTTAGAAACATTGTAGTGTAACAAACTTCCAAAAACATTTCAGATGAGGATAGAAACCCCACTGATGTAGGATTTTCCAAGAAGAGAAGCATTACCCAGAAAAAACCCCCAAAGATGCTTGAGGGAATCTAGAAAAGCAAAGGTGGTTATGGTTCTGACCTCGGGACTTCTTACACTCTGGGCATTATTGCACTACTGATTGGAAGGTACCAGGTTCAAGGTCCCTCCAAATTTCCAATGTTGGGCCCTTTAGCAAGGTCTTTAACCCTCTGCCACATGACGTAATGTAACTGCTCTACAGCACAAAAAGGTTGTTCTGGGGTTTCACATACAGGGTTTCAAAGAGGAACTAACCATTTATTTTATATTATTTTCAAGAGTGCGTGCTTGGACTGAATCTCAGTTGCAAAAAGCATTTAATCTCCCAAATGAACGAGTGTCAAAGAGAATAAGTTTAGATGTTTATGGCTAGAAGCGAGGCTGCGACATCAAGGATCTGCTTTTATTATTACTCGAAAGGTAAAGAAATTACTTCCAGTGGTTAGAAATCCTAGAAACGTTGCTTAATATCAAATTCTGAAAACATCAAAACAGAACGGAGGAAATCTTTTGTTTCATTCGAATAAATCATAGAACTGCGGAAATACTGAATAACTGCCCAGAATCGTTCAAATATCAGTTGTCCACACAATCAAGGCAAAATTCCGGGTCTAATTACAAGATCAACTGGTAAAAACAATCTCCAGGAACATTAAAAGTCGTTAAAATTCACCCGCCTGAATATATTCGACAACTTTAGATTCATATTAATCTTTTCGTGTCTAATTATCGTAATCGTTGTTCCCTCATTCAAATCCTCATTCGTTATTCGACAGATAAATTGACCACGATCTTCAAATGATAATGACACAATTTCCCGTCCCCAATTCCCCGCTGCTCATTTAATACAACAATCAGAAGCCACGGGAATTAATATTAATGATTCGAAAAAAATCTACACCATGTCAAGGACACGAGAGCTCAGACGAGGCACGCCAGCGATACTAGGTCAGCGTTTATTAGACGGGAAACTTCAGCAGGTGGCAATACAGCACCGGTGAATCCCACTCTCTTCCAGTCCTCCGCTCTTCTCCACACGTCTGCTCTCCACTTTCCCCATCATTTATTCTTTTTTCCACTTCTGACTTCCTCCTTTTTTGTTTCATTGTCTTTCCTCTTTTTATCTTCTTTATATTCTTCAAAGATATTTCTCTCTTCTCCAGTTTTACATTTTCTCTTTTTCATTTTTCTGTCTTTCCCCCGTTCCTTTCTCCTGCCCTATATTTACTAACGTCTATTTTTACTTTCTTTCTATTTCCATTCTTCTCTCCTTTTTTCTGATATCCTCTCCATTCTCCTTTCTTCTCATCTGCTTTCTGATCTTTTTCTAATCAATTTTCCTTTGCTCTCAGATCCTCCTCTTCCATCACTTCAAAATCATATTTTTTCTCATTTCTTCTCCATTTTCTCCAGTTTTCTCTTCTCTGCTCAAATTCTCCTTCTTTTTATACATCTTTTACTATCCATCCATTCGTTTGCTCCTTGTTTTCAGTTTCTTTCCTTCTTTCCTTTCACGCTTCCTCCTGTCTTATTTGTCATAATTTTATCCGGTTCTTTTTTGCTCTTATTGCATTTCCATTCTTCCTCTCTCCTCTGAACTCATCTCCATTTCTTTTCCTCTTTCATTTGTTCTCTGCTCTCAGGTCCTCATCTCTCCATCCATTCTTCTCCTCCTTCTTTCATCTCCTTCCCATTCTTCCTTTCCTTTCTCATCACCTCTGTGCTTTTTCTCATTTCACCTCCATTGTCTCCTCTCTTCTCCTCTGGAATTCTACTCCTTTATTCTTCTCACCTTTCCATACAATCAGCTCTGTTTCATCCCCTTGAAGCTCCCTTATACTGTTTTCTTTTTGTATATCTTTTTCCATTCTCTTATCCTCTTTCCTGTTTTCTAGTTCTTTCTGTCTTTCATCCCCTTCTGTTTTTCTACCTCCTATCCTATATATGTTTTTTTATATAGGATATCAACTTACCATGATTTTATCTGTCCATTTTTTTTTAACTTTCTTTGCATTTGCATTCTTCCTCTCTATTCCGCTTGTCCTTTCATCTTATCTGCTTTCTGTTCTTCTTCTCCTCTCACTTCCTCGTCTCCCTTTCCATTCCTCCTTTCCTCTGTCATCACTCCTTTGATTTTTTTCTCCTCCCTTCTTCTCCTATCTCCACACTTCTCCTCACTTCGTCTCTCACAATCTCCTCCTCCTCTCTTCTTCTCTCCTTTCCCTCCCCCTTATGCTTTACTTTTTTCTTTATATATCTTTCCCATTCTTCTGTCTCCTCTCCTCCTGTCTTTTCTCAGCTCTTCCTTTCTCGTCTCCAAGCTGACACCGCTTGTGGCTGGCTGAAGTCTCCCGGGATGTTTTTATGCCTTATGACTGGTGTTAAGAGTAGAAGAAGCAGTGGCCCGAGATTCTGGCAGCTTTTCTAGTGATGGTGCAATTTAGCGGAAAACTGAGTGACTGCTCTCGACGAGTCTTAGCCAGACAGAGATCTTTTCACCTGACTTGAGCTGCACACCTCCCACCTACCTCTCTGAGGTTACTGAGATTTCCTACAGGACCAGAGCACAGAAATATTTATGCTCAGGATTTACACACACATATATGTATTAATCTCCTCAGCGATTTAGTAAAGAGAAAAAAAAAATGTCCAGAGTTATTTTCCTGCAACCTTTCTAACGCCGAGGCAATAATCTGACAATAACATCAACCTGACAATGTTTTTTCATGATGATACATAATAAGATGGATTCAGAGGTTTTTGTATTGATGTAACTCCATGAGATTTGATGCATCAGCAGACGTTTCGAGCTGACTAAGCCTGGGAGCGTCCAAAGGAAGCGTTGAAGAGGAATTTAATGACATTTGTTGGCTTGGTTGTTGAAGCAGGACAGAAATTGTATTTTAATTCCTGCACTGTGTTTCAGGGCTCCAGAACATCCTGATATAAAGAAGAACTCTTTCTCTCCTAGCAGCAGTGGCGTAACCTGAAGTACACCCCTGAGATCTATTTACTAAGATTAAACACTGCGGTAGAGTCACCTTTTGCTAAACCCAACAATTTATGATAGATATTTTTTAATGATATAATATTATACCTCAGAGTTTAATGAGACCTATAGGATCTCAATTCCCTGCTAGTTTTATTGCTACAAGAGTTAGCAAGAGGAAAAACAGATTTATATTATACATAGGTCAAGTGGAGCAGCACAGCCATGCTGTACTACCCGTGATCCATGATGATATGCTGTTCCCTGACTAATAATGTGCCTTTTTTTCACACATATATCCATCTATCTAGGTAGTCCAATTAGGGACCGTATTTATTCCCATTTTTAAGACCGTGGTAGGACCTCTGGCCCACATTCACACACTATTTTGGAACATCCTAATCTGAATGTCTTTGGACTGTGGGAGGAAACAGGGGTACCCGGAGGAAACCCACCAAGCACGGGCAGAACATGCAACCTCCATGCACACAGACCCTGAGGTGGGAATTGAACCCTGGCCCTCAAGGTGCAAGGTAACAGGGCTAAGCCACCATGCCGCCTTGAAACTGGAACATGATTGCAAGGCATAAAACAGATTGCTTTTAGCACAGTACGATGATGAGACTCTTAGCTGCAGAATCTTTTTTTTAAAGGTACAAATGTTTTAAAGAACTCTGTAGGTCTGTAAATGACAATCCTGGCCATGTACAGGCTCGGAACTCATTGCAATCATTCCCGTGAACATTCTGGAACTGGATCCTTGAAAATCGACAAATAACTTGCCATCAACGTGTGGAAGAGATGCACCTGTCTGTGGGAACCATTATTCACCAACACCACTTGTACGTTACAGGAACTCATCTAGGAGTTATTGTCACGTCCCCGGTACAGTTCTGATCTCGCTCCAAGACATTTTCACATGTTTGGGCCATTAAAGGAGTTCCTGGGAGGCCGGCGTTTTACACATAAAGCAGGAAGTCTGATCATGGTTCATGGTTCTGGGATAAGTGCATTAGTGTAGCAGGAGATTATACAGGGGGTTTTACTCTTTGGTTTGACTTGAATGTCCCTTATATGTGTGTGCGTATTGCAAGATAAGTGGATTCTGGTCTTACTAAAAATCGAAATGAAGATCCAGCATGCTGGAAGACTAGTATTAACGAGATAAGATGAGCAAATAGCATATCTGTTTGATAGAGTTGCTTTATATGCAGAAGAACACCAATTGTAGGAGAGGACAATCTCATTTCTACCTAAGCATCATGCTTGTGAAATAGAACGGCTATAACAAAAATTAAAGCTTACTGCCTACATACTTTGTCTTTTGACAGATAGTTGTGGCTGCATGCAGATCGACTTTATTCCCCAAGTCTAGAGGTGTGTGAGTGGAAAAAAAAAAAGAAAATAATAGCACATTAAACAGGCAGAAAGATTCCATTTGAATTCTGCCATCGTCCTATTGAAGGTGGCATATCTCACAGGAAGTGTTAAAATAAGACAGGCAAATAAACGTTTTCCCATTTTATCACTCTCTGGCTTTTTTTGCACCAGCTCGGGTCCCTGTAGGTTCTGTGAATAATCTGAATTTTCTTGATGTCGGAAGGATAGCGAAATTGCACGACTCTGATGTGTCTGAAGGGTAAATCAGCATTCAGCCAAGCCACCTGAAATCAGTGTTACTGTTTATGTTGCGGTATTTACCCAAACGACGTTGGGTTGCGGGCGGAAAAAGAAAGTTTGTGGGGGAGGTAGTCTATGGCTATTAAATATCAATTAGCCAATTTCTGTAGACATGCACTCACCTGCCACTTCATTATGGGGTACCTGCTTGTTAACACACATCTAATCAGCCAACAAGGCAACAACTCAATGCATTTAGGCATGTAGACCTGGTCAAGATGATCTGATGAAGTTTAAAGTGAGCATCAGAATGGAGACGTAAGTTGATTTAAGTGACTTGTTGAATGTGGCATGTTTGTTGGTGGTACATCCCATTTGGAGTATTTCCAAAACTTATGATCTACTGGTTCAAGCTGATGGAAAGGCAACAGTAACTCAAAGAACATCTTGTTACAACCAAGATTTGCTGAAGAATACACTAAACATCGAACCTTAAAGCAGAAAAACATACCAAGTGCCACTCCTGTCACCGAAGAACAGCCAACCAAGGCTACAATTCTCATGGGATCACCGACATTGGACAATAGAAGATTGCCTGGTCTAATGAGTCTCGACTTCTGCTGCGCCATTCGGATGGTAGGTTCAAAAGGCCTCTACAGTCACCAGATCTCAATACAATAGAGCACCTTTGGGATGTGGTGGAACAGGAGATTCGCATCAGGGATGTGCAGCCAGAAAATCTGCAGTGACTGCTTGATTCTAGCATGTCTATATACACCAAAATTAGACCTCTAAGGAATGTTTCCAGCATCTTGTTGAATCTATGCTGCTAAGAATTAAGGCAGATCTGAAAGCAAAAGGGTGTCCAATCCAGTACTGTCCAGATGTACCAAATTAAGGGGTCGGGGTGTGTGTGTATGCATTATAACAAAAAAAAAAAAATCAAGGGAAGTTATGTACATGACAATTGTTTTTGCAAGGATTAGCAAGGATAATGCTCTTATCAGGTGATTATGATACAAAATAGAATATTAGAAATACCTAAATATAGAAGGTGCTTTTATTAATAATTATAACTTTTCCCCCCTGTAAGACAGGGTTTGAAAATGTGGTATAACAAAAATTTTTATCGTACAGAATAAAAGTCAAAAGTAGGAGAAAATCCAACTTCAAGTAAAGTACTAGGAAAATACTAAAAATATCAGATTTTTAAAATACAGTGTTTAATTTTAGCATAATCTTATTTTATCCTATCATTACAGTAACATACTGTAAGTTTCCGAAATGTTGGCAGACACCCACAGATCCAGAGTGACATTGTACATTTGAGGGTTAAGGGCCCTGCTCAAGGGCCCAACAGTAGCAACTAGCAAGTGGGTTAGTAGCAAGTGGTGGGTTTTGGACCTAGGACTAGTCCACTGAGCATCCTCTTAGTCAAATCACAATTTACTCAACACGAATGTTGATAAACATTTTAATGTTAAGTCAAAATTTTTTGTTTTTAAAATTTAAGGCTAAAACGTAGCTTAAATAATTACATTTTGATAAACGTATTTTTGTACTTCTTTTTGTTATTTTGCGTATATTTTAATAGTTTATTAAAATAACTGTCAAGTCTACACAAGATAAGGTGTATGGAATATAAATGAATGAAGGATTTTAAAAATATTTTCAGTTGTTTAACATAATGAGAAAATTGTATTCTCAAAAGAACAAAAAATCTTTTACAAATTTTATTGTGGAATTAAAAAGTATTTGTTGAAGTTACATACGTTTCGAGTCAGTTGAATGTAAGAGGTCAGTATTGACTGCCAGTGTCAGGTGTACAAATAGATGTCGAGTTAAATTTTGTTGTAGGAAAAAAATTTTACGCAAAAAAACTTTAAAGTAGAGTGAGCAAATTTGGATTTTCATTGTATAGCTAAATAATTTTGACTTACATGGTATCAGTGAGACCGATTTTCTAGCAGTGCATTTACAGTATGAATTGAAAAAATATCATAATATTTTTTTAAATATCATAAAAATACCATATCAAGGTATTGTTGTTGCAATATGTACATTTTAATTGAATACAATGTATGTACTGCTGGATTTACAAATTTAATTGTCTAAGGTTTCTGATTTCTAACATCAAAAAACGTCAAGCATTTAACATGAAAGAAGTGGGAATCATTTTTCAACTGGGGGCGGGGCTAAAACAAAAAAAAGTCCACCACCTGTGAGCAGTAAAATCAAATTATTTAACTAAACCTTCACAATTCATTAAAAAAACATTTTCTTCAATTAATTTTAACACTGATGCTGTAGTCTTTGCTGCTTAATAAGCAAAACCTTATGTTCTAACGTGTTCACGCTAGCATAAAAGCATCAAAGTTTTCACTAGTTGACTCAGACTTTAGATCTGACAGTAGTGTGCTAGTCAGCATGCTTTGATGAGGATATTGGACACTGACGCGATGTGTGCGCTCTCTCTCTAGACTAAATAAAGCGTGTCCGAGTGACGTTTACAGAATCTCTCATTAAAAGCCCTGATCTGATTAATGAAGACGCACGCTAGCGGAAAAGGTGTTGTGGGAGAAGAATGTGTTTGGGAGGAGGACAGCGCAAAGCAAGAGCTGTTTAATTAAATATCGAGTACATGAGTGACCCGAGCTGCAAGCCGATGCTAATTAAAATTTCAGTTAAGTACGTGGAAAAGGTGTGAGCGAGAACTTTCGCAACATGCTAAGCACTTGAAACTAACTTTCCAGTTGCATTGCATTGGTGGGGAGGGGGGGGGAGAAAAGTTTGAAGAACATTACGGCTCATTAGGTTCTCAGACACATATTTTTTTTCAAAGCTTGTCTTGAACTTGTATTTAAATGATTTATTTTTATACGTTCACATATCTTGAATATATTCATGAATCTCCGTGACTGTCAGTGGTGTCTCCTGCCCCCTCTCTCTCCCTCTCTCTCTCTCTCTCTCCCTCACTCTCACACACACATGCTTGACTGTGGGTAATGAAGATGTCTGAGGGAAAAAAAAAAAAAACTTTGTGGTGTGTAGAGGGAAAAGAGCGCTAGTGAGAGGAAGGGAAACATCAGGCATTTTATTTTTGACCATGCGAAGCCAAAGTGACAATCTTTGTCGGGCTGGAAAAAAAAATAATGAGGATAGAATATAGAGGAAGCGAAGGCCTGCAGCTGCAGCGCTCGCAGGGAAGAACGAGAGAGATGGAGAGAGTGGAGGAGGAATGAAGAAGAGTGGTGGTGAAGTGGGTTTCTGAAACTCTGTCTTCCTCCCGGGCTGGCTATAGCTCTCTAACTTTTGTTTCTCTCTCACTTGGTCTGTCTTCTGTATCTCTCTCTCCCTCTCTCTTTGTCTCTGTATATCTCAATCTGTCTGCAAGTCTGTCTTTGGTGTGATTCTTTCTTCCTCTGAGACCGTCGTCTGAATCTGTCCCTCTTTCTGTCTCATTCCCTCTGTTTTTTTTGTTTGTTACCCTGCTTATAAAGTATTGTATAGTGGCCACCAGGGGGCGCTATTGGAATCCAGATCTTGCCAAAGCTTGTGAGTTTAAATTCACACCCTGATTTAAAAAACAACAACAACAACTTCTATTTGATCGGAATTCTATTTAAACCAGGAAATGAGGCCATGTTTTGGCAACAACATTTACTTATATACCATACCTTGATGGTATGGCCGTCTACTTGCAACAGAAAGACTATAGGTTTTTACTTGGGATGGCACAATAGTGCAAAGTCCATCATTACCAACTCACAGCTCAAGGGTCTCTGGTTCGATCCGGAGCTCAGATTATGGTCTGTATGGATATTACATGCATGGTCTCTCTGTATGGGTTTCCTCTGGTTTGTCTGGTTTCCTCCAACCTGCCAAAAACACACTGGTATTCCTTTCAGTGTTTTGTCTCCAACCTCACTCACAGATACACACTGGATCCACCACCACGTCTTACAAAAGATAAATGAATGACTTTTTTTCTTCTTCATATAAAACGTCTAATGTCTATACTTGGGTCTATAGGAAACAGGAGTTGAAGCAGTATGTTGGTAATGTCATATTTTAGTTTTATCATATAGCATCTCTACTTTAATGTACTTATATAAAAAAAAATCCTTAATTCCAGACACTCTTACATGAACTCATCCATCCCATCCCAGAGGATGAGAAGATGTTTCACAAAGCATGGAACCAAACCACTGTGACCTTAAAAAAGATTATTAATATGGAATAAAATAAGAAAATAAAATATAGAGAGAAACATTAGCTAAGGAAAATATATCTATATAAGATTAAACAAAATATGAAATATAATAAAACCTAGATGCACAAATACAAAATATATTTTTTTTTGGGGGGGGGGCATTTTTCTGTACAAATATAGAAAAATATAGTAAACTTTAACGTGGAGATGAAGTGGGATTTAAATAGAAATGTCCAGGAAGTGTGCAAATATGCATGAAAGTGTTTATATGCAAGCAAGAATGAAATAGAAATATGTTTAAATGTGCACGAATGTGCAGGTATACAATGTCCATAAGTGACCATCGTGTCCATGAATGTCCAGGAAGTCCAGAATGAATGAGATATCATGGTCCATATTGACACGACAGCATCATGTGGTTGCTGCCGATTTGCTGGCTGTTCCACAACACCCCAAAGGTGCTCTATTCGATGGAGATCTGGTGACTGTGGAGGCTGTCGGAATACAGCGACCTCACTGTCGTGTTCAAGAATCCATTTTGAGATGATTTTAGCTTTGTGACATGGTGTGTTATCTTGTTCTCATAAAGGCGATGAACATGGTAAGCAACAACACTGAGGTAAGCTGTAGCATTTAAACCATGCTCAATTAGTACCGAGGTGCCCAAAGTGAGGCAAGAAAAATGTCCTACAGTATACCACCCATAGCCAGAACCATTTGTTTACTCTAAATTCTGATGCTACCATCCAAAGAAATCGAAACTGACCAGACCAGACCAGACCAGACCAGACAATGAAATGTGGTTTTCTGCTACTGTAGCCTATCTGCTTCAGTGTTCGATGTGTTGTGCATTCAGAGATTCTCTTCGGCATACCTTGTTAGTAGCGAGATGTTTTCTGACTTACTGTTGCCTTTCTATCAGCTCGAACCAGTCTGACCGTTCTCCTCTGACCTCTGGCATCAATAAGGCATTTCCTCTCAGAGAACTATCGCTCACTGGATATATTCCCTGTAAACCCTAGAGATGTCTGCATGTTAAAATCCCAGTAGTTTCGAAAATACTCAGACCAGCCTGTCTGGCATCAACAATCATGCCATGTTTAAATTCAGTTAAATCACCTTTCTTCCTGATTAGGATGCTTGGTTTGTACTTCAGCAGATCATCTTGCCCATGTATATACTGTATGCTTAAATGCATTGAGTTGCTGCCCTGTGATTGGCTGATTAGATTTTTGCTTTAACAAGAAGTTGAACAGGTGCAGAGGTGGAAAGAGTAATAAAATTTTGTACTCAAGTAAAAATACTGTTACTTCAGTTTTACTGAAGTACAAGTAAAGTTACCCTTATAAAAATCTACTCAAGTAAAAGTAAAAAGTAGCTCATTAAAAATGT
>JAQMYG010000012.1:33621046-33642994 GCA_030014215.1 Clariallabes teugelsi
CCCCCCCCCACACACAAGCACATTACTCACTATGTTAGCTGTAACAAAACTTGGCTAGCATTTGTTATAACCCTTGCCAATACCATTCGGGTCTCATGGGATTAAAAAAAAGAATGCGTGTCAAAATGATTGGATAGAATGCATGAGAAATCATTAAACTAACCACAAGTATGTATAGTTGCCTCTGCACAACTTTCCTTTCTAGCCTGCAAGCTAACCCGCTAATCACTCTGCTAATGTTTGCATGGATGAAACAGGAAATCGATAGTTGCTTTTCAGACTGAGGCTCAGATATATTTCGAAGCACAAATCAGTAGGCAATCCAGCATGTGTGCTACTTAGACATGCCGAAGCTCACGGACCGGGTTAAATTCACTTCATTTTAGAAACATAGTGTGCAATTTAAAAAGAGGGGTAAAGAAATGAAACGAGTTATTACCTTATTGCAGCGTTGATATGCATTAGCTTTGCGGTTATGAATTAGGCATTGCATTATGGGTCTATGTGTTTGCGACAGTATCGATTAGCCCATGGATTTTTTTTTTCTGTCCTGCATTAGCAGCGAGAAGGAAAAAAAATCATAAATGGTCTTGTTTGTTGTCTGCTTTGAGGTGGTTTGTAATGCTGTAGCCCTCTTGGGGGGATGCGGGGTGAATCGAAGGAACATATCAAATGGCATTACTGGCAAATAAAAGGTCCATGGAACTATGGCACCCACAGTGGGTTGCCATTAAAGCTCTTGAGATGAATCATTCTATCGATCTTAGTACACACACACACACACACATGCGCACACACTCACAGCTACGAGCAAGCATCCATCAAGGGTCGATTCAGGGATCCTTCCCCACATTTCTAACAACTTGCATAGAATAACATTTTGATTGATCTGAAAATGTTTTTCTTCCCTCGGCTGACGCCTTTGATTCTCCAGACTCAGCTCGACTCTAAGTTCCCCCAGTTTGAGGGTCTTGTTATTATGATATTATTTATAATTCGAGGCACCCTCGGGCAATGACTAATTCCCAACTAATTGCAAGTAACATTAATTACAAGCAACATTGCATCACCCCGAGCTGGAAAAGAAATCATTTCACGAGGACAAATGTGTTTCGAATCTTATTTGAAATGCTGGACATTTATGATCACAGTGGTGAAATAATTCAGAAGCCAGTAAATATTGCATTTCTGTGAGAAAAAAAAACAAAACAACAACAACCTTCGTCTACACTGCTTTCTAAAGGCAGCTTCTGAGAAGTGGTAGCAAGGGCGTAGTGCGTTGTGCCCAGCGAGGCCTCGTTTTCAGCTGAATTTACAAGGCCTGAAGAGTCTGGCTTCTCCCTTCCCCTGAGAACCACACAGCAATATTAAACAGAAATACTGTGAGCTTCACACACAGCCAGGAGCAATGTTTTCACACCGGCAGTCGAGAAGCCTGTATATTAAAGCAGGCTGAACACATACCAGCTACATTAAATTACTGCCTATGGACTTCACAATGGGAATCTTCCACATTAAATTGATGTGAAAATCGAGGCTCGAGCCTATAACCTTTTTCAAATAAGTGATCAAATTGTGTGTGTACGGCAGTTCTTATTTGAGATGAATAGCAATCAGACACCGATCAGCCATGATATGAAAATCATCAGGTTCCCCTTGTGCTCCGGGCCCTCGGGAAGGAGCTCCTCTGGGGGGGTTTGTGTTGTGGTGTCTGGCACCAGGACGTTGGCAGCGGATCCTTTGGGTGCTGTGCGTCGCGGCGTAGGGCCTCTGTGGATCGGAGAGACGCTTGTCCGACGCATCCCACGGGTTCTCGAGCGGATCGGGATCTTGGGAGTCTTGAGGCTTTAAGCTCCTTGTCCTTCTTTTCTTCGAATGATTTCAAAGCATTAACACTGGAGACTCCTTCCGAAATGGCAAACAAACATCTCATGGATCTAACAGAAACTGTTAGATTTATTCCGAATTCGGTCCAAATTATCAGGATTTGTTGATTAAAGCTGCTTTGGCTGAGATGAGAGACAGCTGTGTGCTTCTGACCTTGCTGCTCACATATTCCTCTTTCTGCGCACAGAGATTTGTCTGAGTGAGAACAGAATCTCCGAGGCAGATTAGGCAGATTCACAAGGCAAAGAATCCACGTTTATTGGAGGTTAATTCAAATGATATGAACTGATCTTATCACACAAGGCACTGAGGTGTGTAATACTGATTGAATATCGGTTTTATATAATGCAAACTCCGCACACACAGGAATAAATCAAACCTGGAGCCACCATGCCACCATATGTGTGTGTGTGTGGAGTTTGGATGTTCTCGCCGTGCTTGGTGGGTTTCCACAGGGTTCTCTGGTTTCCTCCCACACTCCAAAGACATGCAGATTAGGTTCACTGGTGTCCCCAAATTGCTCCTGGGATAGGCTCCAGGCCTCCGCAACCCTGAGTATATAAAATAAATGAATGTATAAATATATGGAGCTTTTACGTCAAATGGTGGAGGAACGGACTTGCCCTAGTCAACTTTCGACAACAGAGTTCGAAAGTGCTGTTGTGTAACTCATTAGGGAATAATTAGGAATTCCTTTACCTCCTATCGGCCACTCGTTTGCAGCCGAAATACCCAACCGGTGACGTTACTGGGAAAGAAACCGATCTGTGTCAGTGAACGTTCCGCTTCGTGCCGTACACCTGACATTTAGACGTTTGTTTGAGTCGTATGTCACCGGATGCTGCGTATTCCGTATCCAGCTGCCTGCATTACCTCACCGAAGCGAGGCTCGAATCTCAAAAACACACCGTCACTACAGAGTGACATCTGGCACGACTGACCCGGGAACACTGACATGCCGTGCGCGCCGTTCGATATGCTCGTCAGGGGTTTCTTGGAGCAGTCAAAGCAAAACTCAGTCCAACAAGTAGAATTTTCAGCTCTGTCTCAATAAAATGCTTACTTTTGGGGGTTTGACTTGCCAAGCCAATCACTCGGCAACTCTGAAAACAGACTGGCCATTTGATTTCAAAGCCAAGGAGCGTGTTTTGTGTTTTACAAAGCATATTTCGGGCCAAGACACTTTTTTTTTTTTGTCAGTGTCAGACATTCTTGGCAGGGACGAAATGACTTTAATGGTGCGATTCTTTTTCAAAGCCGGAAAATATGCTGATTAAAAATAAATAAATAAAAACAAGCATCTGAGAATCCAAGAAAAAAAAAACAACAACAACCCAGATTTTGGGTTGGATCAGCTTCTATCATTACTTGTTCTACCTCAACAATATTATCCCCATAGCACAAAATTAATTCTGCACATGTTGGACATGATGAACACGTCCTGACTGATTGCATTGAAATAAAACTGTTGGATTTTTTATTTTTTTTTATTACCAGGTTTTTCTTGCTGAACTTTTCTTTTAGTGTTCCCCGGGCAGTCAGGTAGCAAAAGGAGAATAAAAGACTCCACCACACGCTGTTACAGCAATGACCTCCATCACTGATGCTTTTCCTCCAGCACCATACCTGGGAATGTTTTCTTCCTTTATAGAAGTCATGCACACTAAGCAAAAATTGAAAATGCTGAGAACTTAACATGGAGCATCGACACTTATTATGCGTTTGTTAGATACAGTACTCGAGTAAGACAGTGATATACATGCATTACGGCAGGCTGTATCTTTCCCCGTGCGCGGTAATGCAAATATCAGCCGAAGTTCTTCCTTTCAAAGCAGACACGCTGTTGCTGTAATCTTCCGCCGACCTCTCGCTGAACCCTGACACGTCACCGAGACCCGCTTTTGAGCCGAGCGCGTGTTTAAAAGTGCATATTCTTCTCCTCGCGCTCGGCTTTCATCTTCCGCCGAAGTTTCCTGAGGGGCCGGAGGGAATGGGAATCAGTGTGATATCTGGAAGACTGCATTAAACTGATAAGTTTATTCCACTCACATGAAAGGGAATGGCAAAATAAAGCATATGGCTCAGAGGGCTTTGCAGTCTGTGAAAGTAGAGAGACTAATAAACTTTGAGTCTTCACACAGAGAGCACGGTGCTGCCTCGCTGTCTGCGAGCGGGACGACAAATCTGAAGGGTGCAGAACATCGGTGTTTCCGTCGAACTCTGACTGTGAATAATAGCAATGTATCACGGGATCCTTGCCTCGGCTTGACAGAATATTAAATTATGAAGCCTCTGGGTTCCGAGGAAACACAGTCATCATGACAGTTTGATCGGTTTTTTATCTGTGTTTTCAGTTTAAGTCTTGGTGAATTTGCTGCACATTTGATGACCTTATGAGGTAGGAGGCTTGGTAGCGAGCTCTTCGATCGAATTTAAATTTGCTCACACCCCTCAGCAGACTAGCGATCACCTCACGGGTGGGATTTTGTCAATCCTGACAATGACTCATCCGTTCAAGAAAAGTTTAAAGCTCGGTTTATTAAAAAAGAAAAAAAAGGAGTTCCAAAATTGCAAGCCAGGCACGAACCATCAAAACAATCACTCGCTCATGGTCTGTACAGCTTTATCCTGTATACAGGGTCGTGGGGGGCTTGGAGCCTATCCTAGGAGACACGAGGCGGGGTACACACATACACACATTCACACGCTCATTCACACACTACGGTGAGTTTGGGAACGCCAATTAGCCAAATGTGCATATCTTTGGACTATGGGAGGAAACCGGAGTACCTGGAGGAAGCCCCATTAAAACACAATCGCAGAAAAAAGAGTGAATAAGTACTCAAGATAAACAAGAAAGACTCAGATATTACACACTAACAATACACAGGAAATAATTATGTGAGCATCATTTACATGAAATATCATTGTACAGTATATTGCCCCAACAGAAAGTAGTGTGTGTGTGGGTTTTTGAAACAGGAGGCACCAGAATGGTGTGACAGCTGTACTCTCTCGGTGGAAGAATGCCGCTCCTCTCTCATCTGTCAATCAGAGTGATGCTAACCAATCGAGTGATGTACTGTAGCATGAGGCGGAATTGAAACCGATTCAGTGGTTGGGTTTACATGTCTCACAGGAGGCACATGCTAGATGGTAGCTGTCATGCTAGATGAGAGATTAGTGGGTGGTAATTGGCAAATGGCCAAATTGGAGAAAATGGAATAACAATTGCTGAAAAAGTCTGTTGAGGAAAGTTGCCCATCCATCTGTTGTTGTAAACCGAAACGTACCAGAAGTGAACCGTAAGCTATGAGCCGCCGAGCGCGATAGGCGTGGACGAGAAGTTCAGTAGTAATGGTGGGTTTTATAAGGGGCCAGGATACTACCCGTTTTCTCCTTCTTTCCATCCAGCCCTTGCCCAAGCACCCTACAGTGGTGGGGCTCGAACCCCTGATGCTCTGATCAGCAACCCAGAGCCTCAACCGCCTGAACCACCACTGCCTCGTTATCATGTATGCCAAACACAACTTTTTGAAGTATGCAAAGTATGGTGATGATGTGCTCCCCATGGTGTTGTGTGTTCAGAGATAATCAGAGTTACACAAGCCTTCCTGTTGAATTTGAAGGAGTCTGGCCACTCCCCCTTTGGCATTTCTGTCATGATACTTATGTCATGTCATGTGGCACTTTTCTTTACATCAAAGTATTGTTAATGTAAAGTGCAAAAAAAAAAGGAAAAAAAACTAAAACAAAAAGCATTTCAACTGAAGTTGAACTATTGAATGAATCCACTTAAACATACAGTATGAGCCAGTCTGGGTTATTAAGTAGTTTGCATATTGTATATCATTTTATGGTTGGGTCATTCTATAAAAATGGTGGAAAGTGCTGTCACTTAGTTTTGCTGATGCGGAAATAATTTTAATTAACATAACAGACTCATTACTTGTACTTGTTCAGAAATTTATTTCTATCATGCAACAATTTTTCTTCATTTAATGTTCAATATTTAATGGTTTAGTTTTTTTTTTTTTAAAACAAGGCCAAGCTCAAGGAAATGTCTTGTTACTATGATCACACATAAAAGTGGGACCAGATACTTAAAAAGACATTCAATCTTCATCTGTATGGCTTTATCCTATATTCAAGGTCGCGGGGAGGCTGGAGCCTATCCCAGGAGACTTAGGGCACGAGGTGGGGTACACCCTGGATGGGGTGCCAATCCATCGCAGGGCACACACTCATACACACACTCACACACTGGGAACATGCAAACATGCAAAATCCATGCAGGTGACCCTGGAGGTACTTAAAAAGTCACTCTAAAGAGATTTTTTTTAATGAAATATGTCTGATTCACAATACCATCAATGTCTATAAATAAATAAATAAAACACTAAAATCATAAAACAACTAAATTGATTATACAGCAGAACCTCTCCATACGAATGATCAATTCATATTGCAATAAAAGTTTTCCCATAAGAAATCATTTAAATGCTGATAATCCGTTCCAGCCACACAAAATATTACCAATATTACAAAAAAAATGGATTAAAATTACATAACCTTTGAACTAATGCAAAAGGCACCATAGGTATCATGGGCTAACTCTTTCAAAACAGCTTTTGCTGATAAAAAAAAAAAAAAAAAGTAAAATTTGTCTCTTTGAAAAAAATCTTTTTTGTCTTTGAAAAGTCTCTTTGCTAAGCTTTCCACTGACGCAGACACGTTTTGAACGGCTCCCGGATGTAATGTACGTGCAACTGACGTAGCCGTTGTTTGGTTCACTTTGGTTCGGCTCGTTCGTCCGTATGCTGTAAATACTTTGTAGGCTGATGCAAATTTCTTGCAAAATTTCAATTCTTATGGTGAAAATTCCGCTTTAATTAATACTATGAAACAAATATCAGTTATAATGTCATTGGTGTTACTGTTACAAAAAAAGTGTATTTCTTTGTATTTAGTTTTTAGTTTAAAATTGTTTCTGACTCAGACGTCACTAGATAAAGACAAATGCAAAAGATTAGATGTCTTTTTTTATTTGTTTAGAAATGTCATCATATATATTTCAATTTTATACGAAGCTTTTAAGTCCATCATTGGTGTTACTTATTTTATCATTTTAACCGTCAAAAGTTAAGTCTATACTGTAGTATAGTGCGTTGATACAAAGTCTGCTAAGAGTTTACTTGTTATTGGTTAATTTATGGAAATCTTCAGAACTTAGATCTCGGTAGCATTACAAGCTGTGTGTTTTTTATTGTTAAGAGAAAAAGAGTTACAGTAAATGAGTTGTTTCATGATACTCAATATATCGTCGTATAAATGAATAAAAATAACATCATATCATATTCTGCAGTATTAACTAATTATTATAAAGGTTTAGTTCTTTACCGCTTTTCATAAATGTAATGTCTGAGTTTAAAGAAGTAATAAAACGCTTTAGTGTTGTTAGTAGAATATATCCAGTGTTACTTCCCGACATTGTCTTATTCAGATTTTTAAAAGCAGACACAATAAATGACTTGTATTTGACTTTCCATTATATCTAACCTCCCTTTCAGACTTTGAATCTTGACTGCGGTAAATCCTGCTATTTGAACCTCCCGTGCCTGTTTTCATCTCTCGGTAATCGTACTCTCATGCACGCTATGATGAGGTGCGTATTGATCGTTTTGCATGAGCACAACATGATGTTTTTTCCCTTCTTTCTCTCTCTGTCTCTCTCTCTGATGGAGGTCCAACACGGCCATGGGCGCAATGAGCTCAGCTGCTTCATCCGACAGGAATACTTCTCCGTTTCAAACCCTGGAGAGCTGCACGGTAACCGTGATGCCTTGCTTCTACTCTCCGTGCCAGTTTATTTCATCCGATCTGCATTTTCGCCCAAAAGAAAGTGTAATCGTCGTCGGAGAAATAGCCCACACTGCTATTGTGTTGCTCTCCAAAGAGTTGCAGGAGTAGGAGTGAGAAGATTGCGTTTGCATTATATACCCACACCTCCTTTTGACCCGAGTCCCACGCGTTCCTCGGCGAAGCGAAGGCTTCCCGCAATACTTCGGGATGACAGTCGTACAATGAAACACTGAGCACTAAATTAAGAAAACTTCCCCGCTGATAATCCGGTAGTGGGTAATGATGCGTTGAGTCTTTTGCGGTAACGAAGCAAAACAGACGGAGGTAAAGAAACATCGAGCTCAGATTTTCTGGAGGCTTCCGATTGGTTTCCTTGGCCTCCCGAGTGTGCGCGGACGATGGCATTAGGTTGCGTCTGGGTAATTTCAGGGGATTTGGGAAACTGGAGCTGATTCAACTGAAAGGCCAGGCTATAGCATGATTAATGGGCAGGCATGGCGCGGCAGCTCACCCGTGTGTGATTAGATAATCAGTCATCTCTCCTTGCTCTCATTCGCCAAAATGAGGGAAGAGTTAGTATAGCCTGTTGTAGAGAAATGAGCCAAAACGGGAATATTGACAAGCCCTAATCCATTTCTCATATCTCAGATGTTAATTACATACTGTATATGTTTTCTCATATTTTAAACTCATCTCATTCCGATTCTTTGGTTATAAACAAACGCCTTCCTGTAGCTACTTGCTAATATTTAACGTCAACCTGGCTATCATCAGTGCTAGCGAAGCCACACAGCCTGGAGAAACAAAAGATAACCGAGAATTAAACATAGCCTAATTCATTAAAATCACCGAATCTGGCCTGGTCCTGCTTCGCGGACAGCGATGTCGCCTCTGTTTCCAGTCAGCAAGTATTTCGCTCCGTTTAACTGACGGCGCTTCAGGAGGGCGACGATAAAGATAAATAACTTTTACTCAGGAGCATTTTGCACATCATTAAACACGGCAAACATTTTAGCTTGCACGGGACGCAGGAGATTCCCCACCGAGACGAGGCGGAACGCCGATCATAAAAAGGCCTATAGAGTCGCTCGCATCAAAAGAAAATGAAAACCTTATTCTATACTCGCAGAAAAAGAAGTCATAGAACTGAGACAGGCTTTGCATATGAACTAAAAATATAAGCCCGATACAGAACAGATACAGTAACCACTCTTTTTTTTTCTTTCCTCCTTTCCCCCCCTGACAGCCTGGCTGGCTGGTCAGAGTCAGCCATAATCCTCTTTGAGGGAATAATTTTCCCGTCATAGAAAATGATTAAAGACTTGTTTTACGAGAAGAGAAGATCGGACTATTTTATTCGCGTTGCGGTTGCGCGCCTATTCGTTACATCATAACAGCTTGTGCACACAAAAATGCAAGTGATATTGGCCGAGGCTCATGAGTGAGGAATTTAACACTTTGAGATGTTACTGGAAAATGACAAGGTGGTGTGTGGAAATGGAGTTATTGTTACCACGACGTCCTGATATATTTTATTTCATTTTATTTTGGCTGCTCCTGTTGCGGGGTCAGATCCGCACATAACTTGGCACAGGTTTTACATCACATATTCTTCCTGACGCAACCCTCCCATTTTATTCGGGCTTGGGACCGGCATTGTCTCCAGTTTGGCTGGGGTTTGGCCATCGGGTGGGAATCGAACCTGTGCAGGCGAGAAACCTCCTGTACCACCAATGCCTCATCCTCATACATTTTACTGTTCTTGTAAAAATCATACTACACAATATCACCCAAATGAGGACAAGTTTCATATTGAGTCTGGTTTTTCTCAAGGTATCTTCTTATTATGTATCTTCGGGAGCGTTACCGAGTCACCGTCACCCTCAGCTTACTCATCAAGGACAAACTGATAGTTATAGTCTGTGTTTTTTCTTTTGTACATGTTCTATTTCATTTCCATACATTTTTAATCCTGTAAAGCTCCTTTGTAAAAATCACTATTGTTAAAGCACTATACAATAAAACAGAATTGAATTTAATTAGAACAGAAGTTATAGTTATATATATGTGTAAAGTTAAAAACATAAAAAATCATCTGTTCATAGCAGGTCTCAGCATTAGGCAAATACAACCTCAGACAAACTTTTGCTATTATTTATTTAACAAAAATGAGGCCAAAAAGAAAAAAATATATACGGTACATGCGTGCAATACTAAGAACCCCCTTATTGCTTCCACAGTCAGCCAGGTGCTGTTAATCATCAGCACTTGATTAATTGATAATCAGCAGGTGTGCAGACCTCTATAAAAGCAGACGTTTTGGCAGTTTGCTTGGCTGGAGCATATAGGTGTGTGTTAACACAATGCCAAGAGGAAAAGACATAAGCAATGGTCTTCTTATTAGAGAAACTAAGATCGTTGAAGCAAATCAACCTGGAAAGAATTATAAAACCTTTTCCAAACAATTTGGAGCTCAACGTTCTACAGTGAGAAAGATTTTTCACTTCCCAGGAGTGGACGCTCCAATGATCTATGGACAAATGAGATCAAAGTAGAGTTGCTCTTAGTCTTAATGCCCAGTGCCATGATTGGAGAAATCCAAGTAGCATTTCATCAGAAACACCTCATACCAACTGTCAAGTGGAGGGGTGATGATCTGCACTTGTTTTTAGGGCAATGATGTAAAAATGCTGTTGTTGATTAGGTTGTATTTGGCTAATACCGAGAGCCAGTATAATCAGATGACTTTTATTATGTTTTTACACAAAAACACATAGAATTAAAAGAGAGGGTACTACAATATAGAGTTTAATTCTTAATGAATCTGTCCCCTGCCCCTCTGCGTGGGTTCAATGCCACCGAGCAAATTAAACGCTGAACTCTGGGCCTGATGGGAAATTGATGTGGCTGTTCTTTGGCTTTTACTCCCATTTTATAGAGACAATAAGTTGCACACTGGAACCCTGGATAGTCTTTACCATTTACTCTCTTTTCTGGTTCCTGTTTCCATACTGTAGGTGAAAACCATTTCGATGGGTAATGTGCTGATCTTCCAGAGAGAATTAAAAGAAACGAGCAGGAATTGTTCGCATTTGTCCATTTACAGTTGTGTTCATTGTTGAATTATTATTTTCTGATTTCTGAGATAACGAATTGTTCACGCACAAGATTTATTTAGAGTGTTTCAAAACATTTGCACTGGAAACTCATTCTAAAGGAAATGCCTCTTTATGATTTTTGCTCTATTCAAAAACACAAATGAAAAGACTGCAGTAAAAGCAATGATTGACAGTCAAACCAGATTTTTATTATAATAATAATAATAATAATAATAATAATTTACTATATCTACTTTTTTACATGGATATTTTAACAAGACTTGGCCACACTGTTGACTTATTAAAACAAATTTATAAAACAAATTAATGCAATGTAATCACTTGGGCTGAGAAATGTGCAATCCCTTCACGTGGAGCATCTATTAAATGAGTCCCCGTGTAAGACGCCACTACAGCGACGATCGTTTCTTTTCCTCCCGACAATCACAAGAGGCTTAAATGATTATCTGGTGAAAATCGAGTCTTAACCTTGCTGATCTACTCACAGTCCAGTTGAGATCGAGCTCGGCACCTGAAGTCGTGTTTATTTTGATAAGATATTCCGTGAGATCGGAGAAAAAAATCGGTGGAGCGTCATGTGCGCGTTAGCACCACCGGCGTGGAGGTCCTGTAATGATGGCGGTGAACCGCCGGTGAGCCAGATGCTTTTTTATTACGGCTTATTGAGAAGCAATATGGCCGCCCGTCACCTCGTCCAGAGCGCGGCTAAAAAACAAGTGTCGTAAACAACAGGATTAATTGAAACTAGGGTCTTGAGCCAATCTGGCGTTCCTCAGCAGGCAAAAGAACTGGCAGGGCCTGGCTATGGCGCTGAATAAATATTGACATTTCCCTGGCTGGTAAAGGAGTGCAATCTGTCCCCTGCCCCTCTGCGTGGGTTCAATGCCACCGAGCAAATTAAACGCTGAACTCGGGGCCTGATGGGAAATTGATGTGGCCGTGTGTCCTCCGTGCTCTTTGGCTTTTACTCCCATTTTATAGAGGCAATAAGTTGCACACTGGAACCCTGGATAGTCTTTACCATTTGCTCTCTTTTCTGGTTCCTGTTTCCATAGGTCAAAACCATTTCGATGGGATAATGCTGTTCTTCCAGAGAGAATTAAAAAGAAAGAAAAAAAAAACGAGCTGGAATCGTTCGCATTTACTCCAAGCTTGAAAGGAAATATAATTATCGGAAGCATCTCAAGGCTTGGGAACAGGACGTGAGCCAGGGGAACGCAATTAATCTTAGCTGTGTGAGGGGAAAGGTGGACGTCATGTCTCTTTTCTGTGACAACTGTGTGTGTGTGTGTGTATACACGTGCAGGACACAACACTAGAAAGGGTTGGTCAGAGAACATAAAAATAATCCTAGTAAATTTAAAATAGAGATGCCAAAAATAAAGTGATATGCATACACAGTGTCAGATTTAAGAAACTTGGTTGTCTGACCTCGAGTCATGAAAAGAATGAGATCATTCAAGCGTTATATGACCAGGAGTTACTAGTAAATGAAATGTTGGTGATTACAGAAGCTGAAACGGTCAAAACTGTTCCATTGAAATACCATTCAAGCGAAAGAAAACACATTTAAGCTTCACTGTATATAAATCATGCCTGTCTACTCCAACTGCATATTCATTCCTGACCTTGTGACAGACGCTCGCTCAGCACTACAGCTGCGTGGGTGGATTATTTTATTTCATATTAGACGCTATTTTACACATGATAAAGCAGCAGGATCATTTAAAAGATAATGCAAGATAGTTTTGCTTGTCTGTTGCTTTTAATCAGAACAGTTAGATTCATTATAAATCAGAGAAATTACACTCTAACAGTTGATGGAATGATGTAACCGCTATCCATGTCCAGTGTCCCTGGGATAATCCACCGTCACGCTGAGCGTACTGAAGGTGAACGAGAGCAAGATTCATGCAAATACATATGCTCATTAGTGACAGGTAAAGAAAATAAATTATCTTGAATAATAGAGAAAACCTGGTAAAATCAAACAGTGAAGAAGATAAGCAAGCGAGCAAAGAAACAAGGAAACAATAAAATAAACAAGCAAACAAGCTAGCAGATAAATAATTAGATAAATAAATAAATATTTTTTAATTAGAAAACATGGAATAAAGAAAGGAAGAAACTAAACAAATAAATCAATAAATCAATTTATAAGAAAAATAAATGACTTAATTAGAAAACAAACAAACAAAAAATAAATAGTTAAACAAACATCAAAAAGCTGCAAAAAATTTTTTTTAAATAAAAAATAAATGACGAAATTAGAAAACAAACAATAAAAAAATTAATAGTTAAACAAACATCAAAAAGCTGCAAAAAATAAAATAAAAATAATAAAAATAAATGACTAAATTAGAAAACAAACAGTAAAAAAATAATTAAAGAAATAGTTTAACAAACACCAAAAAAAGCGGCAAGAAAAAAAATAAAACACCTTTTGTTTATTTGTTTATTTATTTTGCTGTTTGCTTTCAGAAGTTTTCTAGATTTTTTTAAAATGACAAAATTCTTAAAAAATTATTTTAAAGTTCTTGATTAAAAGTTCATCAATAAGCCTTGGCTATAAAATAAATACAACAAATTAAAAATATTACAAAGATGAACAGCTAACTAAATCTATAAACAAACAAACATTCTACAGTATATGCTGAAGGCATCCAAAATATGCAATACTCTTCTCTGAACAGTTGATATTGAAATGTATCTTGCTACGCATGATTTGTAAATCCTTCATAACGGCTCTAATCTGAGGTGCTGTTTGTTAACTGGTGATTTCTGAGGTAACTGGTGACTCTAAATGAACTTCTGCTCTGCAGCAGATGTACGTTTTGGTCTTGCTTTCCTGGGAAGATCTTCATGAGAGCCAGGTTCATCATGGAGCGTGATGGGTTTTGAGTTTGAGTTGTTTTTAATCAGTGAAAGTAGCTCTCGTTGCTCTCACCTCCAAACTCATTTTCTTAACAAGACTCTAGGTACGTGTGCTAACACCTGAATCCAATTAGGTTTTTTTCAGGTCATTAACTCAAAGGATTCACATACTTTACTTTTTCCACTAGCTGTATGAGATGTTTATGGTTGAAGATTAGAATTCTTTTTTGTTATTATTTTTGCCACATTATATTTGTCAATGACAAATTTCAAAAGTTTCACATACTTTTCCTTGCTACTAATAGACTTAATTATGTATAGTAAGTTTTTTCTTATAAGGTACTTATAAAATTACCTCTTTTTTTGCCTAAGCACATCTTTATTTCCTTCGTACGTCCAGATCGTTCCACTCATTACAAGAATAGAAACAATTGAAATAGAGCAGTCTTGTAATTAGAAATCGCATCTAAATTGACCCGCATTCCTGATGTCTAAGAGAGTCTAGTGGAGCTGAGGGCGAGGTTTTATGTTTCACTGATTAGAATACCCATGAACGTTTTCTGTGAGCATCTGGTGATTGCGGAGGCTTTTCCGTGAGATGATCAGCTGTATAAACAGCACCGAAGCCGGGGAGCGTCACCGGGGATCATCCATCAGCGGCCGGTGATCCTCGTGACTGCAGCACCTGTGAGGTGGACGTTGCTTAATGCTTCTCTGCTGTGTAATGGACCGTTTTGATGAGTGAGACCTCTCAGAATTCCAACTGCGGCGCTCAGAGCCAGTTGTAAAGGCCGCGATCCCATCTGTCTCGGGTTCTTCGGTAAATAGAGACCGGATCACCCTGAGCGAGAGCTACACTGATATTTTTCTTCTTGTTAAGTGGCTGTGGCTGACAACAAAGACAGATCATCTTCTGTGGCTTTAGCTGCCATATCTCGGGGACTTAGGTGCAAAATGAAGCTAGACGCTTTCCGTTCGAGTGGATTTCTGCTCTAAACTGTGCTGGACACACGCTGTAATTACTTCCCAGATTGACAGCGGAGATGTCCTCAGAGTCACTCAGCCTCCTCTCCTCGCTGTGAGGCAAGAAACTCTGCACTAACCTTTAGACAAAAGTCACAAATGAATCATTTGTTGTAACATGCTCTGACTTCCTTATTTAAATCATTTGTTTCATGTTAGTTTTTTCTCTACATGATTACATGTCTGTTATTTACACGATTTATTTGGTTCTTTGCAACATGAATCATTTATTTTAATGACATTAAAACCTTGATTTGTATAATTTCACTTAATTTTTTAAATATGAATCATTTTTCACATGAGACAAATCATTTATTTTCATGTGATTCTTTTTACACACAATTCATTTGTTTTCACAAGCGATTCTGTCACAAGATTTTTTTTTTCCTTTGCCTGTTTTTACATGATTCATTTATTTACATGGTCTATGGTTAATGTTAATGGTTTCATGATTTATTTTCGGTAATTCTTTGATAGAGTTGGTTTTCATATGTGATTCTTCCAAACGATTCATTTACTTTCACAAAAAAAATTCTTTCCCATGATTTATTTTTCACATGTGATTCTTTCACCTGATTCATTTGATTTCAAAGTTAGTCACACATGATTCTTTCACATGACTAATTTGATTTTTAAACACGATTATTTCACATTACTTGTTCCTTTTCGCATTTGATTCTTTGACATGATTCTATTGTTTTCAAACATGATTGTTTGTTATTCAAGATTATTTGATTTGTGTGATTTCCTTCAAAAGAATCTCTTCTTTTCTTCTCACTTTTTACATAATTCATTTGATTTTGATGTGATTTTGTTATACAAGTGACTCACTTATTTATACCTGTGATTTCGTACACATGATTAATTCATTTTGATTTAGACATGATTCGTTTGCTTTTACACATTTTTATATTTGAATCATTTACTTTCATATACAATTATATTTGAATTAGCTTATGTTTTATTAAAACATGATTCATGATTCTTTTATTTTCATCCAAGATATTTTTTATACATGTGATTCACTGATTTGAATCATTTGATTCATATGTGATTTTCTCATCCCTTTTTGCAGACATTTAATGTATTTTTTATATGTGAATGTTTTGTATGCACAACTGGTCTGTTGTGATTTTGTTTCCGAATCTTGTTGCCATTGCAGTTCAGATACATTAAACATTTTAGTTTTGACTTACTCATTGTCATACACATGAATGTATCACATACACTTTTTTTTTTTTTTTTTAACACACAATTTACTGATTTATGTGTATTTTTTTTGCATGATTTATTCATGCGTTTGGATTCATCACATATTATTCCCACCATGTCAGGTGTCACAACTTTAGGGCACAACGTGTTGATCTGTTCTCTCCCACAACATACAGAATGATCTAATGGTACGTTAAGTATGGGAATCTTCTGTAGCGGAGAGACGGCTTCATCCTTCATGAGCCTCTGCTGCGAAGTTGTTAATACCCAAAATGTGAACTTTCGACCTTCTGTGATTTAAAATCCTGGAGCAAATGAGTTACCTGTATTTGCACGATTCTTACATTTTTCAGCAAGCCGACAGATTGCGTTGGCACAGAAAAGCAGCGGGCAAAAGGTTAATCTTTTACACTTGAATAGCATTTTGGCTCCTTTTTAAATTTTCAGGAGGCAATTTATGGATTTTCAGTTCCAGTTCTATAGTGTGTGATGTTTGGACAATTGCTGCGACTCCGGAGGCTCAGCTTCCCCGGTTTACAAAAGCATGTGGACAAAAGCGGCGAGGGCGCGCAGAGAGATCCTACTGTGATTTCACCATTCACCCGAAATCTGTTAATTAACAACAAAAAAAAGGGAGATGCAAAGTCTTCCAATCTGGCCTCCCGTGACGGCGTCTGGTCTGGTAGGAAAAAGGCAGCGTCCGCTCACTTTACCCGGCCATTGTAAGCGGATTAATGCTTTCAGAAATGTCTGATGCCCTACCATCTTTGCCTGAGGGACGGTCGTCGATTAGAGGATTACTCTTTACATGAGGCGAAAGTAATTGTGCGATGAATGTTGGGAGTCAGGAATGTGAAGGGCAAAGTGAGTTAATTAGTGTAAAGCCGTATATCGAAGGCGCCATTAAATACTTAAAGAGTGAGATTTCTTTCCGCTCCAGTGAATCAGAATAACTGAAATAAAGAAGAGTAAGTACAATAAAAAAGTGTGCACTCGGTTATGCTCACAGTTACTCACGGAGATCTGCTCTCGGAGACTAACTCTCCTGCTAGTTAGCCAGGGTGGCACTTTTTGATTGCTTTGATGGTACTGTACAAAACAAAACAAATGTCAAGAGCGCTAACACTCAGCGACAAGATGGCTAATCATGTAGATCTAGCTCTCTAGTAGTTAGGATTTTATGCTAAGCAGGCCCTGGTTGTTTTCTATCTTTCAAAAGCAGTTTGGAATTTTTTGCTCAGAGTGATGCTTGAATGAAATATCTAGAATTTTATATAGAAATGTTTAGAAAATAAAATCTACTCTGAGATAGCACGGATTTTATGCTAACAAGTGAGTTTATTGTTGATGTTTTGGCTTTGCGTGGTACTTTATAATCACCACGATGGTGCTTTGATAAAATATCATTTCAAGAGGCACACATTTATGCTGAGCCTATTAAAAAAATGAAAGAAATCAAGAGCTAGGTGTCGGGTAATACGCATTTTATGCTAACGAGCAGTGCTAGTTTTCTGTCTTTGATAGCCGGGTTGGCCTTTTTTTTTTTTTTTTTTTGCTCAGAGTGGTATTTTATCATCAGCGTGATGGGATTTGGAAGTTCCGTATGATTAACATGGGAGTTCAGCCGAAGCCACAGGCGAAGAATGTAGCTATGGGGGTGCGTAGTAATGAAACGCGATTAATCCCACGCCTCTATTAATGAAGCTAGCGACGAGATTTGTTACCTGACAGTGCACAGCTTTGCCATTTTACCAACTGCTGTTTTCCGGGGACCAAGTGTAATCCTGCTCTTTCAATTACATCCAAAGTCGAAAAGGTTTGAATCAATATCTCCCACCTGGCAAGTATAAAAACTGGGCATCTGCGTGTTCACAGAAGTATAAGGAACCTCTGAAACTCCTCGGCGCTCACCACTAACACGGATAAGTTAAGTCTTCTCGTCCTTCCGCTCTAATGAGGCCTCCCTTGCTAAAGGACCTCACCGAAGTGTCATTGAATTCACCCAAACTTTAGTTCCTGATGATTCTCTGTGTTCTTCTTTGCCAAGGTTGCACTATATCTGGTAGCAAATGACAAATAGCCGGCCTCCTCCGAGCCTCGGCTCCCCCGGGGAGAAGAGCTCTACGTGACTGCTCTCTGCTTATAGCACACTGGGACATTGTTTCAAATTAAAGTGCTACAGAAACGGCATCTTTGGGGAGATGGCAAAAATGCCATCGCTGCACACTTTGACATCAGCAGCAGAATTTATTGCCCATTTCAATTCATACTACATCAATGGCCCAAAAGTAGGTCTAGACTATAAAACCTGATTTGATGAGTTTGTTAATAATTTATGGATGTAGTTTTGCCTCATTTTATTGGATGGGCAATTTGGCACCACTTGATAATGGAAACTTGGCTGAATTAAGGACACTCAGAAAAATATTAACAGGAATCTCTCTCTCTCTCTTTTGCATACATATACAGTACCGTATACACATATGCAGTGGTGAAGTGTTGCCTGGAGAAGTGGATATACTGACAGAAAACTCTCAGGCTTTGGTCCAAACACCTGTGTGACCAGAAGAAAACCACTTGTTTATGAGACTAATCAGGAAAACTAAACACTCGGATTTGCTTAGGGAGCATAAACATTGGACTTTGGAGCAAAAAAAAAAAAAAAAATGCTGTGATCTGATTCCAGACTGACCCTATTCCAGAGCGATGTGTGCATCAGGGTAAGAAGGGGAGCACATGAAGCGATGCACCCATCATACCACAGTACAAGCCTCTGGAGGCAGTGTTATGATCTGGGGTTGCTTCAGGTGCTCAGGTCTAGACTCAGCAACATTATGTGGCAAATAAAATCAAGTCAGCTGACGACCTGAATGTACTGAATGACCAGGTTATCACATCTATGAACACTTTTTTCCACTGATGGCATGAGGCATATTCCAGGATTCAAACTGTAAAAGTCTGTTTCTGGGAGCACGAGGAATCATTTTCACACATGAATTTGCTACAAATAGCCTCCGATAATCTAGACGCTTAGTTGGGCATCAATCATGACTCGCCATTCCATAAACAACCTGAAAGTACCATTGCAAGTCTTTAAGAATAAACAAACAATTTACCGTGTGTGCTTCAACAGGGATGGATACGAAATTTAGTGTGTGCTTAAGACAAGTAGCCAGGGGTAGCTCAGTGGTTAAGGCATTGGACTACGGTTCGGAAGATCCCAGGTTCAAACCCCACAACCACCAAGTTGCCACTGTTGGGCCCTTGAGCAAGGCCCTTAACCCTCAACTGCTCAGATGTGTAATGAGATAAGAAAAATATAAGTCGCTCTGGATAAGAGCGTCTGCCAAATATGTAAATGTAAGACAAGGTGGGATACGAAATGGAGTAACAGTTATGTCCTGTGAAGCACATTAATCAATTACATTCTTTTTTTGCTGATCATATCATATATCATATCATATCATATCACTTAGCTCATGTGGTTTTCTACAACAATCCTTTCTCCTTCACTTTTCTTAAAGAACAAATATGACAGTTTATTACCCAGAAGTCCTCTTTCCTTCTTTTATATAGAGAAAAGTGCTACGACAGTTGTAAAAATGTGAATAAATACGATCTTTACCATTGGCATCCATGATCCGTAGTTGGACTACAGGTTTTCCTAGATGGGTGGATATAGAGGAAAACTTAGGAAAAATAGATTTTACAAAGTGCTACCACTGGGCGCTCTTTCTATGTGCATAATATCCAAAAAAAATAAAAAAATAAACCCTTATCATTATAAGAAACTTGAAACACACCTGGACGAACTGTCAGAGCTGCTGTTATAGACAATTAATCGATGTTGTGTCCTGATGCACATTATGGTACATGCACATCAGGAATCATTGTTTGTCAAAACATCATGGTGACATTAATTTGCCAACATTATGGACGTTGGGACAAGGTTGGGATAAATTTGTATTGAAAGTGAGAATTACTTGAATTGACGTTGGAACAATGTTGACTACAACTGGAGGACTAGGGAGCATGTTGTTGATGCTAGTAAATGTGTATTCATAATGACAAGTGCCATAAAAATGAATAGCAATTTACTGATATAATAAATTGGAAAGCAGCTAAAAGAGTGAAACAAATCAGTTGTGATATCAATCTGAGAGCTAAGATTCACCTCACTGTGATATTTGTGAAAAGAAATGAAACACAAAGGCGACACTAAGAGATGTGTGACATGAGATACACACACGGTGTGTGGGAAGCTGTTGCATCGTCCCAAACTCTGATCAGAATTCTAAATCCTGTTAATCGAGAATGTTAATCGACATAAATGCTTCAAATAAATGTTTACATTTTTATTGTTTTGAAGTTTCTCATTCAACATCATTTCAAAAACAACATTGTTATATTGTTACAGTATATCACAACTACATTACAGCTTTACTACAACCTTCATCCAACATTAGGGTTCCTGCTGGGTTGAGGTGCTTATTGAGATGATTTGTTCACTGAGAATTCAAACAACAAATTGATGCTCTACAGAAGCATTTATCTTTTCTTTTCTTTTTTCTTCCCCAGACACAGCGCTTGTGTCGGCGTATAACGGTCAAAATCATAATTGACTGTGGACCTACTGAAAAGAAGGACACTTTGAAACAGGGACAGAGAGACTCACACTAATTAGGTTGTTCTCTAACTCTAAAATAGACTTTTCTAATGCATCACAGTGACAGAAGGAAAAGATATACAAAGCCTTCAAAAAATAATAAGTTAAAAGCCTCGCCTGATGATTGAAAATTATGCAGCCTCGCTTAAACGTGTACTCGCTAATGAGTAATGCGAAATATAATTACATCCTTCTGTACTGCAGTCATTATTGCCATTGGCAAAGAATCATAGGCTGCACGGGCTACTTCAGCCGGGCCGTCTCGCGAGACGCGCACATCTATCTCAGCTCAAGCATGATTAGATTGGGAAAACAAGAAGAGGATGATTTACATTTCACAGTCTGTGCCGCTTATTTGCTGACAATTAGCGTCGAGGGACTCTCAGACAGATAGAAAGTGAGAGAGAGCTTTTTTTTATTCTTTCTTTGACACAAAAGAGGTTTGAATGTACAATACTGTGGAAAAAGTCTCTTCTTTTTCTAATATTTTACTTCCAAACTTTCTTGTATTTTTAATGTAGTTTTGAGAAATAGCTCTCTCCAGGCTTCATGAAGGACTTGATTAGTATACTGTGTGATGCTGAATGCTGAGTAGTCGGAACAGATGAGAGGGGAAACGAGGCTGCTGCTGCTGAAGTTGTTACACAAACAAAACATTTTAAAATGGTATATTTAGGCATTTAGCAGCTTTTCACAGTAAAACATTTGCTCCCATTTCTTTGATTTAATCTACATCATTTCATTTAAAATGAAGAAATGACAAGGCGGGTGCAAGACTTTTATACGGTACACTACACTACAGGAAGTCTTTTCTGCCAGCTGCAGTTAGACTTTACAATAACTCTGCTGTGTCAGGAGAGGGATCTCTTTCTCTGACATTACTATAAATAGGCTCATATACACTCTGTTTCGTCACACTGATATGATTGTGTCTCATGTCTCTCATTCTTTGTTTCTTTAGTATTTCAATGTGCTGGTGCACCTTATGTACAGTGACAGAAGTTCTCACCATCATACAATCATCATGTACATAGAAACAGTAAATTTTTTTTACTTAAAAAAATACAATTAAAAACTACTTTACCCTTTTTTGTTGAGATTTTTTTTTACAACTTGGCCTTCAAATACGAACACAAACTCATATAACAAATCATATTCAGTATATTGTATTATAATCTGTGGCTGCTGTAACGTCACTGTATTGTTCTTCATGGATTAATCCAGTGATTATCTATCTATCTATCTATCTATCTATCTATCTATCTATCTATCTATCTGTATGTCCATATGTCTCTCTCTGTCTGT
>JAQMYG010000012.1:33643094-33657689 GCA_030014215.1 Clariallabes teugelsi
TCTGTCTGTCTGTCTATCAGTCTATCTATCCCTCCATATGTCTGTCTGTCTGTCTATCAGTCTATCTATCCCTCCATATGTCTGTCTGTCAGTCTATCTATCCCTCCATATGTCTGTCTGTCTATCTATCTATCTATCTATCTATCTATCTATCCGTACTGTACATATGTTAGAAATGTACAAAGCCACATGCTTGGAAGGATCTCAGTTGCCTTTTTTTACGAAGACCCACAATTGCTGGTTATGCGATATTGGTCTGAAACACCAACAGCTGAAAAAAAAAGTACAGTATATCGTTAACAATGAGATTGTTTCTGTTTCGTTTCATCTGTTAAGCAAACATGGCTGCTGTGCGGTAATCCTGTATTAATAGGATCAGGTACGAATAAGTATGAAGGATTTTCACAGCTCGGTTCAGCGATCTCTCCAGCAGCAGCTCTGTGATAATGAAGCATAGAGGCCTAGACAGCAAAAAAAAGAGAAATGGATAAAAAAAGAGGACGAGCCAGCACGTTATTTTATAATTAGCCTTCTGGGTTCATGTAGGAAGAATTCAGTTTAATCTTCAGGCGCCGAGCCGGTGATGCGGCACCGCTTCAACAAGTATGAAATCTCACAATTAACAACATCACAAGGCACTCATCCTCTCAGTCTGATTTGTCGTCTCTTTTTCGACATTACCCTGCTTGTCTCTCTCTCTCCCTCTCTCTCTCTCTCTCTCTCTCTATTTTTTTTTTCTTCTTCATTTCTCCCTGGCCTGCATTTCTTTCATCTGCTGTCAGGAATTAGGCAGCGACATTATCAGGACTGCCGCTGAGGCTCGGCTTTCTCATCACTCTCTCGCAAGATGGTGAGGTCATTTTGCATTTTTTTTTTTTTTTTAGCCCGTTAATTTGGCGTAGATGAATTAAACCGGGCGATGGGGAAAACGAGAAAGGCAGCAGCAATGAAAGAAAAGGAGATACTCAGGGAAATGGATTCATTGTTCATCATTCCCTCAAAACAGTTTGACACAAAAACAATTAGGTGACGGAATTAATCACTTTGCACATGGCAGGGTGCCTTTGATAATTTGTGTATGAGGGGGAAAAAAATGTCAGAAATAGGGATTCGCAGAAATAAATTAACACTCTTTGACCCCAATCTCCTTAACTTCAATCTAGTTAGCCGGTGCTTTAATCACAGCATAATTAATTGGCTGCCTGGTTGATTCATAGCGAGAATAATACTTGTTCTTTAGGCTGTCTGCTTTTTTCTTTTTTTTTCTTTCTTTAAAAAAAAAAAAAAAAGGATATCTGGAACTAAGTGAGATTCAAGGTTGCTTGCGATATGTGCTAATTCTTTGCTATTTCTGAAAGATTTAGGACTTCAGCGGTTTGCTTATCTGGAATATTCGGCTGAGCAAGAGAAAGAGATACAAGCACTGGGTTAGGAGTCCGAAAGTTACAGAAGTATTTATGTAGAGAAAGTTCTTTGTGTACAGAGTCGGGTTATGCACAGGCTCAGGTTCCCCTCCTGGGCTTTATATTGAGATTACTGTACTTAAATCACCTGGATGGAGGTCACAACTCCAATGCCGGCAGATTATAAGTGGGTAGAAATAAAGTAAAAATCAGGGATAAATGGACTGAATGTGGAAAAAAGTGTTTTTTTAAATTTTATTTTATAAAACATTTGACTGCCCTGAAAAAAAAAAAAAAGATAATTTCTTTTAGCAATAACGTCCACAAGGACAACGTTTGAACATTTAACATTTAGTGACAGAGTCTGCATTGTCCTTGCTTTGTGAAACCCAGGAGGTTTTCCAACCTGTGAAAGACAAAAGTTTTCTCAAGCAAAATATGTTGTTTATTAATTATTAATTGCATTTGCATTCCTTTACAAAACACTTAATTAGAGAGATTATGTTATTGGAAAATAACATGTTTTATTCCTCATTCGTCTGGCACGAGCATATGAACAATTAACACATGGTGTCTCGATCTTTTAGGAATTAGACCAGAAGCAAATCATGGTTTATTTCAAACTGAACAATACAGCATCCTGCGTCGTGATGCACTTGGAATCCCGAGTTTGCTTTTCGAATTATTCCCACATGACCTGAGACGCCATCTTCTTTATTGCAAACATTGTGTCAGGAATAATTAATAGCGATGAATTCATTGTTCCACCTAGGAAGCAGCATAATATACTGTATATATAGTCTAACACAAATATAGAAGTAGGATAATTGGCGCATAAAAATAGACCAGAGATTCTTATTGTACTAACAAAGTCAGCAGAAAAGAAAAAAGAAAAGCCAAGGGAGCCTGTGGTAAATGTGCAGCACTTGTACTACCACTTGATACAAATGAGGATGTAAGGAGAAAGCTAGACTGCATGCATTATCTTCCCTTAAATGCCCCATTAGGCCAAAGACACAGGATTATGAGGAGGCTCATTAGTTAGCCTATTCCTCACTCTGCCATACTATCTCTTACAGCCTTCCCCCTGCCGAGCTCATACAAGCTGTGTTTAAGCAAGAATGTCTACACAGCAAGACAGTGATGGAGAAACAGAATTTACAGTATCTGGCAGATGGTCTATGTTATTGCAATGCAAGAAAAAAAAAAAGTTAATTTCCTATCGAAATCAAGGCTTGAACAGATCTCGCAAATGTGCCTTTGTCTCGAACTCTGTGCTACATTTAAATTACTAACCTTCATTGCACGACATGACAACTTAGCTAATATGCTAATGAAGGTGGCATCCTACACGCCAAATCTGATTACAGCCTTGGCAATCAGAACACATATTTTTAGCGTTCCCAATCCCTGGAGCTAAAAGCTTCCTGGCGCACAAAGGACGAGACAGTAGAAGGACATGCAAAGTGGGATTAGCTTCCCAATGGCTGTAGAGCTCCAGAGTCACGCTAGCTTAGCGTCATTTCCATGTCGTGCGCGACAGTGACATGGCCGCGCCGTCTCGAGCTGCCAAGTAAGCCTGACATTGAACGGTCAGTGGCCAAATGACAGGAAAGGAGGATCAAGTGGATTTTCTTCCTCCTCGATGCCAGGATGGAGGACGATCTGCTTCGCTTCGTGGCGTCTTCAAAGGAAGCAGCGATGATTTCAGAAACCTCTCCACTTCGCTTAAAATGCTGATTTGGAGGCAAGCTATGGAGGCGTTCATACAGTACCAATGGAAGCGCTGTTTCAGTCACAGGCTTCTTGTGTTCCAGCCAGATGGCATTTTGGCGTTTTTCGTTGATCCTGGTCCGGTGGCAGCGTCGCTTCCCTTGCGACACCAATCTCCAGATGTGTCATGTCAAAGCGAGATTTTTTTTTCCAATTTGATTTGGTGGCAAAAGACAAGATGGAAGGAGACAAAGAGAGAATTATGGAAGGGATATGAAAAACAAATCCAGGATTGTCAGTGAAACAAAACAAATCCAGGATTTCTCCACCGTTGTCCTTTTGTCCTTCACTACAGTATATATCGTAGGTGTGGATGTTTAGGGACATGAGGGACAGTTTAATTTTTTTCTTTTCCTAACTTATTCATTAGAAAAAAAAAATCTGATCTGGTGGCTTTTAGTGGCTGAAAACCTTACTGAAACACTGTCGATTTTATTCCCTCTTGTCAACCTCTTGTATATGTCCATATAAAGAAAATCCATATAAGGCATTTTATAATAGAGTAAAACTCTGATGGATGTGATTTTATTTTATCATTTCATATGGGGCAGAAGAAATGAAGAACTCACCAGCTCCATAATATGAAGCAAATATATAACGATTTGTCATATTTATTATTAAATAGAACGCATCAACTGAGTAAAGTTTTGTATTAGTTTTTCATCAAACGAGAAAATAAAAGCAATCCACCCGGGAGTGGACTCGGGTCTACTGTATGAAAACCGAGAAAGAGATTCGCAGTGGCTCTGAACTCAAAGCTTTTTTTTTTTTTTTTCTGGGGCAGGCGTGTAATCTTAAGCTCATCAGTGCTGCACATTGATCACTGCCTATGAAAGAATACCACTAAATCAATCACAGCAGTCAAGGTAAAGATAGCATAGACACAGCAGATCATCCACTCATCAATAAAGCAGCGATTCCAATCAATGGCCTTCAGCCCAGAGTGCAGCATCCGGCCGTTCCAATTCTACCATCGGCTTTGGAGTAAATGCAGGAGAAAATCGCTGCCAGTTATCTGTAGTTTAACGCAATGAGTGGGTCAGAGCCATTTGTGTGTCTTGCTCTCTACTTTAAATACATTTGGAATAAACTTTTACTCTTGTGTGGAGATTTTGAGCAGCGTTTTTGAATTACCTGCTTAAATCCACACCTTCATTCAGGTCAGTTGGTGAATCAAAAACCAATCAAGCACTTAATAGAACTTAATATTAGGACATGCTTCCCAATTCCCAAATATAGTTGCTAGAAGCCATATTGTTAAATTAAACCAAATTGATTTATTTGGCACAGAGGTTAGTGCTGTCACCTCGTACAGTACCTCCAGGTTCCGGGTTCGATTCCCACCTCGGGTCTGTGTGCATGGAGTTTGCATGTTCTCCCCGTGCTTGGTGGTGGGTTTCCTCCGGGTACTCCGGTTTCCTCCTACAGTCCAAAGACATGCAGATTAGGCTAATAGGTGTTCCCAAAATTGCCCGTAGTGTGTGAATGAGCATGTGAGTGTGTACAGTATGTATATTTATGGGTGTGTGCCCTGTGATGAATTGCCACCCTGTCCAGGATGTACCACACCTCTTGTCTTCTAGAATAGGTCTCAGGGCCCCCCACAACCCTGTACACAGGATAAAGTGGTATAGATGATGAGTAAAAGTGAGTGATTTATTTGTTAATTACAAGGGGCGTCCAAGTCGAGTCAGTACAGTATATCATGCTGCTTCGTAGGTGGAACACTGCATATATTGCTTTGAATTATTTCTAACACAATGCTTGCAATAAAGAAGATGATGTTTCAGGTCATATGGGAAATAATTCAAAAAGCATCAACTCAGAGTGGGATTTCAAGTCGGAATTTGGGAGCTTTCATGCGCCATGCAAAATACTGCGTTTTTCAGTTTGAAATACACCACAACAAACAATTTCCTTCAGGTCTAATTAGGATTAGGAAAATGTTTGTTAATTGTTCATATGCTCGTGCTCGTTTTTTCCTGAATGGAGTGTTTGGTAAAAGATTGCAAATTAAAATTGCTCAACAATAACAAAATTGTGCTTGTCGTGTCATTGAGAAAGGTTTTATCTCATCCAGGTTGGAAAACTTTCACAAAGCAAGGACAAGAACAGTGAATTGTCCTGCCGTATGCCCATGAATGACGATCCTGGCCAAGGTGGCTCAGAGCCCACTGCAGTCGTTTCTTTGAACAACTTGCAGAAGAGACGTGCCTGTCTGTGAGAATTGTACACGCCATCATTCACCAACACCACTTGGTCCTGAGCTCGCTCCAAGTCATTTCCATATGTTTGGGCCATTAAAGGAGTTCCTAGGAGGCCAGTTTTTCAGACGTGAAGCAGGTAGTTTGATTAGAAAAAATTAATTCTACCTTAATCAAATCCAATTATTAGTGAAAAGCTGGGATCTGTGCATTTTAGTGTAGCAGGGTATTATATAGAGAAATAAAGGTAGTTTCTACTCTCATAATTGTGTTCTGTTATTTTGCACAATTAAAAGTCCCGGTTTGACTAGAACCCCCTGATTAATTCAAAATAAATTAAATCACACAGTAAATGTGCCTATTTAGTGAAACATATTATCACAATTATGGCTATGCTATACTGTGTTGAACTTCCCAAGCAGGCGTTATATTACATATTAAATCCCAGTGATTTTAAATATGAACAGTCAGTGAAAGAGAGCTTATCCTGATGGAGCAAACCAGCTGCTTCATGTTAATATTTGTCCCTGTTGCCAAATTAGCCCTCAGACCTCAGGGTTGCGTGCAATTAATAAAGACAGGCTCCTGCCGTTGTCTTGCCTCTATAAGCATTTTGTGTCCTCAGGTTCTCGGCTCTGGCCGGTGGCCCAGAAAAAGTAATGCATATCTCTCTCCAGTGAGGAAATCGTCCACCTTGGTGATGATTTGAGTATTAAAATCTTTCACTTTGGAAAAAAACAACAACAAAAACAACAGCAACAACAATAACACCGCATCCCCCTGCAAGCTATACGAGCATGGACATCTTCCATTTCCTTGTTGGAATAACGTGACCTCATCAAGGCGAGATTGGTGATTCATGCACCCTTCCTTTGTGTGTTTAATGAATATTTATGCTTCAGATGTCTTTCATTGAAACCGCTTTAGGCTGCCTTCTTGGTTCATCATGCAACCTTTGAACTCCCTCTTTTCTTCTACACAGCTGTCTGTTAAAGATGCTGATCAGTTCTACAGTAGCTCACACAGTAATATTGAAACTTAATACCAAGCTGTAAGAAATGTAAGAAAAGAACAACGTCATGTCACATAAGTGGATGTTATTGCCTGTTTTCCAGGTTCTTTGAGGAGTTTGTCGCTCTCAGCATTTTGTACTGTTTTAATGGAGGGAAAAGCCACAAGATTTAGTTTAGACTCTCTCAGAGGTATATAATCCAGTAACAGTAGTGCTTTGTAAAGCTCAGCACATTATTGTGAAACAAATATTTCCCTGAACCAAATGTTTCTCTCAAACAAATAGCTGTAGGCATATTTTAAAGACTGTGACTTTAGCAATATAAGGATCCATGGGGTGAGGAACTATTTGACCTACCAAAACTCCAACAATTCATTAAAGTTTAGTTACATCTCAGCACCTTTTATTTGAATTTTCAAAATCCTGACATATTGTTTTTAAAGTATTTTATAATGTTATAAGTTTCAATTATCTTACAAACTCTAAACTTAGAACTTATTCAACCTTGAAATTTCTTCATAAAGTATCAAGCATTATTAAAATACATAATAATCTACTAAAATACGCATTACAAACCTGCTAGCTAAATTTTAGGCCTAGTTACACTAGAAGGTTTAGTGTATTTAAGATATTAAATTTAACTAGCATATCTACTGCTAATGCTACCTGATGTTAGCTACAATTTTAATTTTCTGCTGCAGGCAGAAGGAACATTGCTGCAAAAAAAAGTGATGAGCATACAGTAGACCTACTTTGTACATTAACTTTTTATTACTATCATAATTCATATGTGGAACATCTACAGCTAATAAGTTTAAAGGTCACTTGTCATTCATTTTATGGTCATTAATGATTATTGTCTGCCAGATAAAACCATGTATAGCCAAGTGTATTTGTGAGTTTAACGTAAGAAACTTTATACCAGAAATAAAGTAGCTCCCAGTGATGAACTTCTTTTTGGCCAAAATGCCAGACAGGTCTAATAATACTGAAGGGAAGAATCTCTATCTAAGGATATTTCCTTTTTTTAATCATATTTTCCCCATGTTCAGTATCTCTCAGTAATAACACCCCAGCTAGGTGTACCATTAATAAAACACCAATCATAGTGCAACTTTCAGCTAAACATAATACCATTAATATGTCCACAATCTTTTTTTTCATTTGAACGCATCCGCTTCCCCAATGTGCTTTCTCACCCCCCTTCCATTTTCAGTATGCATAATGCCAGAATAAAGTGTCTGTATATAATTAGCTATACGCTGACATATACAGATGAGGTGCGACCATTAGGATTGTCATTTGAAAGCTCCCTCTTTCGGCACAGGTTGATAATGAGACTCCTGGTATTTCTTTTCCCAGGAAAGGTCACCGAGGTTTAAATTGGACGTCTCACCGCAAGGTCTAGGGTGAGTCAGGGAGGCCGAGTGTCACTCATTTTTTAGGTCTAGCCACAAATGAACTTAATGTGATGTCTCCAAGGCTGGGCTTCTCTTCGACTATAGGAGCAAAGGTGCAGAGAGCCTAGGAATAAATCAATAAATCAGACTCCATGATTTTTTTTTCTTTTTTTGTGCCCATGCTGTAAGGTAAGATTGTGAATGTAAGATATATTACTTCTGGTATTTTTTCCCCCCATGACTAGTTTGTAAGGCACCATAAACATTATATACCTGGAACAATGAATCCACTCTATTTCATAGAATTTTTAGAAAGTGCTTCTACTGTTTTCTTTTTAAACATCAAACAATTTTTTTGTTGTTGTTAAGAAATGCATTGTTCAAATTGTGATGTATTTCATTAGCTGTTGTCCCATTTGCATGTTTATTTTACATGTAGTATAATAGCCGGTCTAAATTTGTTCTGCATGAAAAAAATAAAATTTCACCTCTTATCAGTGAATTTTCTTCTTTGTCTTCTTTTTATTACTACTAATATTAATTGTATTCTTTGCATATTATAACTTTGAAAGAAGTTTGAGAAAGCTCCTCTGAAGAGTCATAATTTATTAACCTTTAACCTTTTGCGCTTCCATCATTAACTGCTGATCAGTATTCAAGAAACTTAGGCGTTTCTTCCATCAAACATGTTGTTGTACAGTATATACACAGATGTTTGCACATCCTGGTTTATCCCATCAAGAATATGAACTAGAAATGTCCCAGGTCCTTGTAGGAAAGTGCAATCTACCCTATTCTACATACACAAGCTCAGAGATAGCGATGATTGTCCAGTGTTGTGATTGACAGGGGAAAAAGAGTAGAACCTAGACAGCATGGCCAATTGCGCCCCCTTGGCTCCATGGCATTGGCAAAATCTCCAGATCCGACTTCACAATTCCATAATAATCAGACCAGGAGCCTTGTATGAATATCTGAATTTCAGCGTTGTTGTTACATTTAGATTTAGATCGGGTCGCTGATGGAGGTGCTGTGTCCACCACTATTAACAACTTAATGATACCATTAAACCTGGACATGCTGGTGTAACATGCAATTTAGCGAATGACGCTCATACTTTTCGATTACAAAGAATGTATTTTGATGTTACACAGTAAGAGCAGATGAGGTCAGTGTGAATTGTGAAATGTGCCTCAGGCTTTTGGTTTGAAGTGGCCAATTAACTCTGTTTAATTGGCCTGTCTCGGAGTGTTTCAAAGGACTCGCTGGGCAATTGTGCCCACTAGCCAGGTAAAGGCAGAGACATAGAGCATGTAATTATAAGACATACCTTTCTGTGTCCTTTACCTGTGGGCGTGTTGCTGTGTACATTTTTTTTTTATGAGCTGAAGGTTAATTATACAGACTAACTGCAAAGTTTTTCATTACTATTCAATTATCTTCATTTCGTTAGCAGAAAATAATGATCTGAATGTGAGAAACAGCCTTAAGAACACTTTATGTAAATCCCGTATTTATAATGCGTAATAAATGCATGTATAATGTTATTCAGTATAGCCCACATAGTACGCTATTATCTTTATAAAAATGCTTATACATAGCTATACGTCGTTCTTTATAATGCATCATTATATTCTTAATAATAATACATTATAATCTTAATAAAAATAATACATTATAATCTTAGTAATAATACGTTATTATCTGTATAAAAATGCTTATGCATAGTTATATGTGTTTTTTTATAACGAAGGATTATAATCTTTATAATGTATTATTATTAAGATTATTAAGATTATAATGTATTATTATTATTAAGATCATTATCTTAATAATCTTAAAAATAAATTATCTGTATAAAAATGCTTATACATAGTTATATGTGGTTCTTCATAACACATGATAATAATATTTATAATGTATTATTATTATTATTATTATTAATATTATTAAGATTATAATGTATTATTATTATTATTAAGATTATTATCTTAATAATCTTAAAAATAAATTATTATCTGTATAAAAATGCTTGTACATGGATTATAATCTTTATCCTTCCTAATGGCATGTTATATAGTAATCCATTAGAATATCAGTTGAGAGAAAAATTTGTCACGTTAAGATGATTTTCTATAATTTGATCTAATTAAATCAGAACAGAGAAAACATGCATAAATTGATCAGCTCATGCATGTTTAAAATTTTTTATTTTTTTGCTAACTTGTATTGTACAAAAAAATATCAGTACACTGAACATATCTATACTGCCTTGGTCAACCTTCTTTTTTTTTTTTTCTTTTCAAAGGCAAAAAAAAAAAAAAAGTCATACAATATAGAACACATGACCTCGAAACGAGTCGCACGTCTGAGCTCCGAAAACAAGCCGAGCAGTTCACAGTATATAATTTTGAAATTCCACAAAGCCATATAGGCTCGATTCCACTGTCCTTGCCTATTTTACGATACGCCATTGTTGGATTACTTTGAAGATGAGAAAAGAGTAGAATGAAAGGATGGTGTGATATTCTTACTCTCTGGGCACTACCCGCAGCCCTTCCCCTCCCACCTCCCACCTCCTCCTTCATATAGCTCCGGTGTGTGCTGTGCTGAGCTGTGCTGTGCCGTTCTGTTCTTCAGCTACAGGAGAAATTGTGAAGGAGCGGCACTATATCAGAAGTAATAACCTTGAACATGTCTTGCTGTATTAGTGGCGTTCTGGCCAGGCTTATTCACGGCTGAGTCAGCCACTGATTACCTTGTCAAGGAGCTCTGGCTGTGTTAAAAGTGCAAGAGTGTTCTTGTGTCGGCTCGCAAATATAGCGCAGACAAATTGCCACCTTGGCTTTCGGAAGTAGTCAAAGCAAATTGGCAGGCGTCCTGTCTCTGTGTACACTTTTATAAAGAAAGAGGCTGACATTGGTGCATGAGAGAGTGCAAGCAGTGTGTGTGTGTGTGTGTGTGTGTGTATTTTGAATACATGTCTGGTGTGTCTACAGGGGAGTTTATAAAGTTTCAGGCTGATGCTGCATTTCTGCAAAGAACCCTGAATAATAATGACTCCTCCAGGGATGTTCATACACACCCAGCTAAAGTTTTACATTAACTAGTTCACTATTTAAATAGGAAAGTTTGTAAGTTTTAGAAATGTCACCCGAGGGCATCATGGATAGAAAAACCGAACAACTTGTTTGAAATGACCGTGTTTGGCTGGTTTGAACGACGTCTCTGAGAACTTCAAAAGTAGGGATTGTGATCTCGTGCAATGTCATGCAAGAACAAGAAAGCGAACATAGCCACATTAGAGGAATTCATCTGGGAGTTATTACCACATCCCCTGTACAGTCCTGACCTCGGCTTCAAGCCATTTAAACATGTTTGGACCGTTTCCTTGGGAGGCCCGAATCTCAGATGTGAATCTGTGTAAAAGTGCAAAGGGAGTTTTTACCCTCATAACTGTGTTCTGTTATTTTGCACAGTTAAAAATCCTGGTTTGACTTGAACACGACTCATACACTCAGACATCGAACATGTTCTTGAATTACAGCCTAGAGAGATTTTACCTTTATAATTGCCGATGCTTCAGTGGGACGCTTCTTCTCATGTAGAACATCGAGGAATACATCAACCACCACCCCTCCTGTAAAGCTTTATCAAGACCGCGGCATCATCCGCGAAAACCGTGTCAAAGAAAAGTGCTCTGCTTATGCGAGGCGCTAACACTGACAACACCGATCAACATTAGCATTCAACTGCTGTGAAATAATTAAATCTAGCTGATGATTATGGGTTGCTACGGCTAAGTCTACAGAGATCCGAAGCCTCGCAGCCTGAGATGTTATTACTACGAAAGATTAAATCCCTAGGTATACGAATCTTATCACACTTAGTGATGCAAGTTGACAGTAATTCGGAAAGTACATATTAAAAAGGGAATTAGTGTTTAGGTGGTCAATATTGAGCTAGATGCACTTGTGACTGATTTGAAATGAACGCTGAAAGCAAGTCAGGGTGGGGGGAAAAAAAGTAAGTCTGATGTATTTATTTAATAATAAAAAAAATCTAATAAGATTTAACTGAGATAAAAAGTGAGAGAAATTTATTGAACTTTTTTTCCTTTCTTATTATTATTGGATAATGTAGGCAGCACTTTTTTCTCCCTTCATATTTTTCATTTAAGTGATGCAATATTCATGTTCCTAGCACACACTGTTAATTATTGTTGTCTTTTAATGACTAACACCTGATATTGACTCAATTAGCGCACTCCTCCTTTTCAGTCGATAAGAAAAACGGGACACGGGCCAGATCCTTCAGGTTTAAGCTCGAGGCTGAAGATGCACAGTGTTGGAAATCAGGACGTGAAGGTCAGGAGGCAAAACAGCATGTGATGAACTACTTTAAGTTCTTTGCTAATAATAATAATAATAATAATAATAATCATAAATCTTTTTTTTATAAATCCATTTTTAATGGATTTTTATGGTATGGTAAAGTTTCAATTTGTAGGAATTCACATCAACCCCTGGAATAAATCTGATATGAAATGGTTTCTTTGGGACTTCATAGATCCTTTTTTTTTTTAATGTACAATTGCAACAAAATGTAATCTAAATTACTCAGTATCGTATTATACAATAAAATAAACATTCTTTTGTTTATTATAAACATTCTTTTGTTTTTATAATATTATATTGAATAATAATGTGTCCAAGATTTATTTTGTAACATTTATTTAGTTGTGGGTTGAGTTGAGAGATTTTTTCTTTTGTCTTTTGTCTGTTTTTACTTTGACTAATAGGTTCCCACATAACCCACAATGCTATTCAACCACCTGCTGATAATGGTGCCGGTGGGATTGATGCTGCAATCCATTGTACTCGAAACTCTGAAAATATCCATTTCAGAATTCCCAGGTGGAAACTTGCTCGTAATCCACCTGACTTGCATCATTTTCTACTTGATCTTGTGATTGAACAGCTTTGGAAGTTTCTTTGGAAGTAAGCTGAACAAGACGCTTGACCTGTCGGGTTAATCACTCTTCATGGCCAACCACACAGAAATCATTCCTGAAGTACTTTTTTTTGTTTGTTATTTTGAACAATTCCAGACACTAGCTATACTCAAATGATCTTTCAATCTACCTACTTGAACACTTTTACATGGGAACCTGGGACTCTGAGTTTACAGGTTACAAATATGATGAGCCAAACAACTGGTGGGCATAGTACATACATCCTGTATTTCAGTAAAAGCAGTATTACACTATATGGATAAAAATATTTGGCCAAAGCTACTAATTATTGCCTTGAGGTGTTTCAATCAGTCCGGCCCCTTATCCCCAGTGAAGGGCGATCTTAATGCTTCAGGATTATACCAAAACATCTTGGACAATGCTGTGCTTCCAACAGTTTGCGGAAGGCCATTTTCTATTCAACATGACTGTGTTCCAGTGCATAAAACAAGGACAGGGTTTGATAAGTTCGGTGTGGAAGAACTTGACTGGCCCATGCAGAGCCCTGACCTCAACCCCATTGCGCACCTTTGGGATGAATTGGGACGGAGATTGTGAGCCAAGCCATTGCGAGCCATTTAGAGTTTGCATGTTCTCCTCGTGCTTGGTGGGTTTTCTCCAGATTCTCTAGTTTCCTCTCACAGTCCAAAAACCTGCAGAATAAGCTAATTGCCATTTCCAAATTGCACATAGTGTGTGAATGTGCATGTGAATGTTGAATGAGGTCCTACCATGGTTGTACAAATAGGAATAAATATAATTTGCCTCCACTGTCTGTAGTTGGACTACATATAGTAGAAGTTCCTAGATGAATGGAGATGGATGTTAAAGAATTACTCAAGTAAAAGTAGATGTCTTCCATTTGCATTTCTCCTTGACAAAAAGTACAAACGTACAAATTTACTGAGCTTGTATTAGCTCACAGTGGCTTTTATATCATAGTAAAAGCCTCTCTTCTCTCTCTCTCTCTGTATGTCTTTGCCTCCAGACCACCGCCTCTTCTGATTTCAAACATTTTAGTAAATCACACAATTACATTTAAGAGTCAGCAGCTGGCAATATTCCCATTTCAAATATTACAAACTACTGTGGTTGTATCACAAAGACATGCACACATGTAGTGAAGTAGAAAGTACAGAAAAACAATCACAAGTAATAAAAGTAAAGTAAAGATACTGTATACGAAAACTGTACTTAAGTATTATAACGAACTAAACACACTTAGTTTCCTTCCACTTCTAGCTCAAACGGATCATCTTCCACCGTTTTAACTTTCAGACCTATACCGCCATCAACATCATCGTCCTCTGATATCTTATTCGTAAACTTGAGTCGACTCTGAGTTCAGCAACAACACCAACATCTCCAACGTTACCTCTATGCTTTAAATACACAGGACATGCTATTTTATTTTTAGGAGGTGAGATTTAAAGTTTGGTACACAAAATATAAATTTTTCACTGAAAGACTAAAAGCAGAACACCGATTAACATATTAGCACCAGAATCACTTAGTATGTCATGAACCTTTCAACATAAACACATTAAATGTGTTTCAGAGTTCAGTGTGTAAAAATGAAATTTTTTTTTAACCACTCCACTTGATGTTCGTTTACTGGGGAGGAAAAAAAAATTAGTGCATTAATGATGGAAGAATATCTGACAGTTTATAGACAATTTACTAAAACAGTCCGATACCTATGTAATGGGCCTTTTTATTTATTTATTTTCAAAATTTGGCTCAGAAAATGGGATTCATCATATACAAAATCGAGACTCGCTTAAGTAGT